>CAUYON010213044.1:0-10991 GCA_963573935.1 Arctocebus calabarensis
TCCCTAGTAGCTGGGACTACAGGCGCCCGCCACAGCGCCCGGCTATTTTTTTGTTTTGCAGTTCGGCCGAGGCCGGGCTTGAACCCGCCACCTTTGGTATATGGGGCCGGCGCCCTACTCACTGAGCCACAGGAGCCGCCCGGATGATTGCTTTTTAAGGCTCAGATATCATAACACATATTCAGATTCCACAGTCAAAAGGCCCAGGGTTTAATTTTGGCTGTACTTTTTAATAATGGCATAACTTTGGGAAAATTACTGAATCTTTGCGCTTAAGAATCATTATTGCAAAATGAATAAGGATAGACTGTGATATAATGGGAGGAGAAAAGAATATAGTATTAGTAGAATATTCAAATAAAGTAGAAACACAAGAGCAACGCTTAGGTTTTTTTTTAACTACACCAAGCTTCAAAAAACACAGAAGTCCTGCTATTGTGTTTCTAACAACTGAATCTAATTGTTAAAATCTTTAAAGAGATATCTGAGAAATTACCATTGAGTGTACTGGACAGATTTTTTTTCCCCCCTCATCTTTTGACATACTGCAATAGTTTTCTGAAAATTTTCTCATTCTTTTAGAAAGTGTTTTTATTTTAGAAAACATATCTTCTTGCAGAGCACATAGAAAAGTTTCCAAGTTTTTAAATTTTCCTAGCCCTGGCTCTCAGTGGGTTGGGGCACAGAACAGTTTGTTTGTAGTTTCCCATGGAAATGTAGGCTACCTACTAGTTTGTTCCCACACTAACTAAAGGAGTCTTTTTTAGCCCATAGCAATAACAGATAGGCCTCACAGAGTGCTTCCTGGGTGCCGGCCACTGCTCTCAGAGCTCTGCCTATGGAGACATTCACTGACTCTCTCGAAAGCCTCACAAGGCAGGCAGCGTTACTGTTCTCATTCGCAGGTGAGGGAACATGCACATTACGAGCTTGCCCAAAGTCCAGGGGCTACTGAGAGGCAGAGCTGGATTCACACCTGGCAGCCCAGCTCCAAAACCCACTCATGGGACAGGTGCACCCACCGTGCACTGTTCACCATGTCGAATCCTGATGGCAGGATTGGTCTGGATTCTAGGGTGGGAGCAACAATCAAGGAGTTATTAGAGCAGGAAAGAAGAAAACAGATGAGATTGACTTTTCTATTTCTAGAAGCAAGGAAACAAGTAGGTAGGGTTTATTTTTGACGACTCACCATTTCTCCCACTAATACCTTGAAGTGAAGAAGAGCTCGCTTGGCTGCACTGCCAGGCTCACTCCTCTCACATCTACCCGCCTCCAGCTCGTCTCCTCAACCTCTGCCTTCTTCCCTCACTCGCTTCTTCCCCCCTCTATTTGGGGCTCACCCAGGTATCGGTTCCAGCAGGAAGCCTTGCCTCCCTAACCCTCTAGGAGTATCTCTCTCTGAGCACCCAGGGCCCTGGGCTCTCCCTAAACCTAGCATTTCCCACAAGGCCATATTCATGCCCATCTGTCTGGGGTCCTAGTGGCAAGGAAACTTCAGGAGAGCAGAGAGGCACCTGTCTCATCTCTGTCAGTTCTCTAGGGTCCAGCATAGTGCCTGGCATGCGGCTGATGTTTAATATTTGTTTCTTTGCACAAATGTACCATTCTCCATGTCTAAAATAATATTCCTCACCTCTCACTTCCTTCTTCCTAGTACGTGAACAGGAAAATTATACCAGACTCCGTACGACTGGTGGAAGAAAGGAGGAGGGGAGGGTTTCTATGGAAGGTTTGTGTTCTCTGTCCTGTTCCATTTGCACGTGCTCACTGCCCTAATGTCCTTCACCAAGGCTTAATTCCTCTTCCCTCCCTGCTGCCCTCGTGTGCGAGGAGGGATCTCTATAATAACACCATGGTGAGCTCATGCAGTTGAGTGCTGGGCAAAACTCTCAGGAAAGTCCCTACTGGGAGATTGCCCAGACCAGGAAGAATATGTGGGCAGAAATCTCCCACCACTGTAATTGTACAACCAATTATCTTGGCTTTTGGGGGGCGGTTCCATTTGAGATGGAACCAGAAACGTTACAGCAAAAACATAGTCTTTGGCCATCTCCACGCAATAGTAAGTGGCGGTAGGTGTTTTCCAGTGAAGGCTGGTGTGCCTGTGACTGAGAGCAGGAAGGGCAGAAGGGGACAGGAGGAGACACCGTCTATTTCCTACTCCGCCAGCTTCTACTCTATTTGTTGTAACTCTGTGAGTAACAATCCCTTTTACTAAAGCTGTCTTAAAAACAAGCTAGATTGCTCTACGTTTTTAATTTTTAGCAATTATTTGGTCAGTATAAATCTAGGAGATTCTGTAAGCGATTATTTTTCTGTATATTTCTAGAACAGAAGTGTGGATATTTGCTCACTCAGCCAGTCACTCACTTGTTCACTCAACCAATGCTTGCCAAGCACACAGTAAAAAGGCAGGAGGGAAAACTTGGGGATGCTCAAGGCATGGTCCCTACTTTCAAAGAACTCTGTTCCTCTGTCTAGGAAGAGAATAACTACTACCACATACAATAATACATGTGCTATTGTGGGAAATGTCAATTTAGTTTTAGAGATGTAAGAACTGAGTTAGCACGAGGTCTTTATGTCAGAGATGCCCCACAGAATGTTCTGAAATGACAGAAATGTTCAAGATCTGTGTTGTTTTGTACTATAGCCACTAGTCACGTGTGGCTACTGAATATTTAAAATGTGGCCAGTGCAAGTGAGAATGTGAATTTTAAATTTTATTCAATTTAAATATCCACAGGGGCAAATGGAAACTGTGTCGGGTAGTGTAGATCTAACTAACAGTTTATCAGACAGGGAGAACAGTGAACACACGGAGCAGCCCTGGCCCTCCCGAGGCTGAAACGTCAGTGACGTGCAGAGAGAACCAAAGTGCCTGTGAGCCCCAGGTCTTGTGCCACCTTCCTGGCAGATGTCTCAAAGGAATCTCCAAAATTCGGCACACTGATTCCATGTCCTCCCCTGAATCTCGGTTATTCTCTCAAATCTGTGACCGCCTAATTCTCCAAATTAGAGTCTTCAGAGTCATCCTTGATGCCGGCCATGCTCACCCACACAACCGAGCTGCCACTTTCTAACCTAAGTATCGCTCACATCCATCCCTCTTTTCCTTCTCCAGGCCTGCTCCTCCAGGCCACGCTCTTTCCTGGATCACTACATGGTCACCTACACGGCTTAAAAATGTTTGCTAGGTGTCGGGACAGTGTTGCACAGTAGATCTCTAGCACTTACTCATCTGGCACGACTGAAGTCATAGAGTGGATTCTACTTACTTATACAACTGCTGGAACAATTCTTAGACATGAGGCCACCCTCATATTTAGGGTGCAGCCCTAAGTCCTTCACAGGGCATGTACGCTTTGTCCCCTGCCTCCCTCTCTAGTACCATCTTTTACTGCTTTTCCCTTTCTTTTCATTGCAACCTCACTTTCCTTCAAAGGGAACTTACCTTACCTCACTTACCTACTTCAAATAACGCTGGTGCAAATGGAGAACAGGTGGCATATACAGATGCCATTAACGGGTATGTGTGGCCAGATTTTACACAGTCCTGATCTTTGGTTACATTAAAGTTTGAGGAAGCTCCCAGAGGTATTGTGCAGGTGCTTCTAACCAATAAGAACAAATGCGTTTGTTTAGGCCTGAGGTCTCTCTTGGGTTAATATGAAGTTTTAATCAAAGAAAGGCTTTAATAAAGACTCAGGTCATCTATGTCATTTTAACTGGGGTAGTGAGTGTGGCCTGTGCAGGGATGATATGAGAAAGCTGAGCTTATTTTAGCAGCAGCATATCCATTGCTAACTCGTTCACAACAGACTCAATAAGGGTGAAAACAGGGCACCTCTAAAAGTCAGAGTCCTCGACACGTGGGTGAGATCAAACATATCTGGCCACCACATTCCCCATAACAGCTGGTACCTCTGTCCCTCTGCCCTGCACAGTGTTGTGATATTGTTTCCTTTTCTGATTGTTGTTTTTGTTATCAATTTTTTCAGATTTTTTTTTGGGAAAATTACATTATCCTCATGTTTTTCATAGCAGGCCTGTCTTCTCAGGAGAAAGGAAATAAGCTGTGGACAGGGTTCCCTCTAAGCAAAACCACGTTGAGGATGTTTGCCTTTTAAGGCCCCCATGTGCCCTACTGGTGCGCTGTGTCCCTTTTTAGGTGCCCTCAAACCCTGGTCCAGCAGTGGTTGCAAAAGGGTGTCTTCAGTCACAACTGAAAACAAGCAGGATGTCCGCATGGGACCTGTTAGGAGGTATTAGCCTCTTTAGAAGGGCTTGCTGGAGTTCTTAGCATGATGGAAGAATAGGTGTTGTCCAGGGAGTCTTGTATGCTTCTACACAAGTAAATTGCCAAATGCTAGCTCTTGTAGCATTTAAGACCATCGCAGGGACGGTGCCTGTGGCTCATCGAGTAGGGTGCTGGCCCCATATACCAAAGGTGGCGGGTTCAAACCCGGCCTAGCCGAACTGCAAAAACAGAAACATAGCCGGGTGTTGTGGTGGGCGCCTGTAGTCCCAGTTACTCGGGAGACTGAGGCAAGAGAATCACCTAAGCCCAGGAGTTGGAGTTGGAGGTTGCTGTGAGCTGTGTGATGCCATGGCACTCTACCGAGGGCGATAAAGTGAGACTCTTGTCTCTACAAAAAAAAAAAAAAAAAAAAAAGACCATCCCAGGGTCTACAGTGTGACGTTCTGGAATGATTCATACAAACTTCCCGGGTGACAGGACATCCTTTTCCTTGATATATCTATCGTTTCATACGTACTTCATCCAAGGCATCCCTAAGGAAAACAAGTTTCTAAAACAGCTCAAAGTACACTCTTCTTGACTACATAAAAAATAAAAAGGTGCATCTTAGAAGGGTACACGTGAAACTTACTAAGTGCAGAATACAAATGTCTTCATACAATAACAAAGAAAAAGCCTTGAAGTCCATGTTAATCAGTTTGATGAAAATATTTCAGATTGTATACGAAACCAGCACATTATACCCCTTGATTGCACTAATTTACACAGCTATGATTTAATAATAAAATAAACAATAAATAAATACATAAAAAAAAAAAGGTATTTGCCATTTACAGAAAGGCTGATTTGGGTTAAAATTTTTCTGTCATCAGTGTTTATAATACCCTTCCAGGTAAGTTATTAAAAAGGAAGATACCTAGGACCCAAAGCAAGAAGTTCTGATTCAGAGAGGGGACTACAATGGCTATAGAATGGGGACAAGAGCCCTAATTTATACAAAGTATCTCAGCCCATTCTGATGTAGCTGGTCCTCAGACTGCACTGGGAGAAACACTGCCTTGAAGGGTGACGGGTAAATGGAATTTTATAATAGGTACAGGTGAGATATTTTGAGGTAATGAAAATTTACATGATATGGTGGCAAGACCAGTTTTATTTAATGACTTAGAGAAAAGGCAATTTTTGATTTTTAGAAAGAATAGTAAATTATCAAAACCTGATTTTCTAAGTTAATTTTATGACTATATTGGAAAACATGATTATATTAGTCACAAAAACCATTTACAGCAGACGGTTTTGAGATAAATTGTAATTCACCCTATTGGTCAATGAAATCTGAAACATTTTGCAATACTGCATTTGAAACAGAAGAAAACTTCAAACAATAAATTCAATTTTTTTAACCAAAACGTGTTTGATGAGTTTCCTTCTACAAGGAGGTATAATTATCTTAATAAAGTCAATAATGTGGACTGTTTATATCATTTAAAATTATCACAGTGTGAAATATTGAAAACAAAAATTAAACAGGTTATGCTGGTGAGTTTGAACATGAAAATTCTAAACTACTGGGTAACACTCACAGACATCACAAAGGTTACCATTCTTGTCTTTCCAAGAAAATTCCCTAAGAATTCTCACATTCGATGATTAGTTCATTTGAAGGAAAGACTAATTTCATATTTATAGAATATTCTTAAGTATATTATTTATATTTAAATAAATAGGGCTTTTAACCTTCTTTCTGTGTAACTTCCATCAGTTTTCTGGTGTGACTTTTAGAAACAGTTTTCTAGGTAAACACATATACTTCTTGATAATTCACCCTTTTCCCCCAAATTTATCATGATGGTATAATATACGTTTTAAAACTAGTACATTCTCTGGCTCTGTGCCTGTAGAATAGTGGTTACAGCGCCAGCCACATGCACCAAGGCAGCTTTTCCTTACATGAAAAGTCCTGCAAGGAAAGACAATTTTGACTCAGCCTTAAATTTTGATTCCATCTTACATGTTGTTAGAATTTATGCCTGAAGTCTGGAATCTATGTCAAAATCCTTTTCTGGAGTGAGACACAACTATAAGAGGGATTCTAGCTAACAGATGCAAACGTTGTAACTTAGTTGTTTGTACCCTCACATTAACCTGAAATAAAAAAAAAAAACAAAAACAAAACCTTTTCTGTATAATATACAAATTTTAAAAGTCCAAATAATGAGGATTGTTTTTAACAGAAATTTATTTATTTATTTATTTATTTACTTTTGAGACAGTCTCAAGCTGTCGACCTGGTTAGAGTGATGTGGCGTCATAGCTCACAGCAACGTCCAACTCTTGGGCTCAAGCGATCCTCTTGCCTCAGTTTTTCTATCTTTATTAAAGATGGGTCTCACTTTTGCTCAGGCTGGTCTCCAACTCTTGAGCTCAAGCAATCCACCTGCCTTGACCTCCAGGGTGCTAGGCTTACAGGCATGAGCCACCATGCCTGGCCCCAAATAATTAGTTATGAGGCCTGTTGTTATGAGGCCTCAAATACCTTTCTTTCTTTCTTTTTTTTGGCAGTTTTTGGCCGGGGCTGGGTTTGAACCTGCCACCTCCAGCTTCTGGGGCTGGGGCCTATCCTTTGAGCCACAGGTGCAGCCCCTCAAATACCTTTCTTAAAGATCTTCCTTAGACTTTGTCAGTCTTCGTGCATAGGGAAGAATACTTGTTATACCAAGTAAATACTGTTTTTTCTGTAATATAATTCAAGAAGTGAAAAGCCCAGCCAAACAACTTCTTCAGGGTGGTTGTCTTACTTGTTACTATGTGCAGACTCGACACTGGTGTAGATACATTGCCATTACAACAGGAACGTTACCTTTTTCATTCTTTTTTTTCACGTGTAAAAGCAAATCTTAGATGATTCTTTTATTATAACTCATTGACTATTTTTCTGATACTGATGCTTTACAAAAGTTAAGTGTCCTACAAATGTTTTTCCTCTTAAAAGTACATAGTCCAGAAGATAGGCTAAGCTACATGCCCTAGCAAGCTCTATTCATCCCAAATATTCAGAAAGGATAAAAAGATAACTGATTTAAAGCATGTGCACACATGTGAGCACCTGCACACAAACACACAATCATACTGGAAAACAAGGGTAAATGCACAAGGGCCGCAAATCATGAAGAATCTCTAAAAGACAAGTTTGAAGAGAGATCAGATCGAAGAGAATTCAAAAGGAACACAGGAGAGAGGGCAGTGAAGGTGGGGACCACCCTGAGGGTACGCCACATGCAGAAATGAAGAATGCTGGGGCCAGGAAGGGTTCCATATGTGATTTCTGGAGAAAATGAAGCCAGGCACTTTGACTTCTGCATAGCAGAAATACTGAGAGCAACAGTGGAGCCCTGGAATGGGCTGAGCCGAGCAGGTGGCCATCTGCAGAGCTGGGAGGAACATCCAGGTCTCAGACCCACCATCCACGCACCATACCCCTGCACACTCAGCACCGCCCCTCCCTTCACTCACGCTGGCTTTTCTCCCAAGCTGGCTGTGCAAGCAGAAATAACAGATATTCTAACAACTGAATCTCAGCTGTAAGAATGCATACAAAATCAAGAATCTCCAAACCTTAAAAAGACAACACCAAGAATGTAGAACCCTACGGTCTTAGAACTGACATCTAAGGCAATAGAGTAACAAAACAGATGCAAGAAGAGACTGTATCTAAAAGGGATCAAATTCATGTGACAATGAAAATTTATTATGTTGTGTTTAAGCAAAACAAAACTAAACTGATTAGGCATCTGCAACAGATGGATGCGTTTTCATCAGTATTGATTGATACCTGAGTCAGGAACTGATGGCTACAATCTAATATTCATCTATTTTTCAATGAAGTCTTTATGTAAGCTTTATTTTTCCTTAAAAAAAATACAATTCAAGGGTCGGGCATCACCATGGCTCATGCCTGTAATCCTAGCACTCTGGGAGACTGGGGCCTGTGGATAATCAGAGCTCACTTTGATAACAGCCGGAGCCAGAGCTAGACCTTGTCTCTAAAAATAGTTGGGCATCATGGTGGGTGCCTGTAGCCCCAGCTACTCAGCTGAGGCAAGAGAATCAGTGGAACCCAAGAGTTTGAGGTTGCTATGAGCTATGACACCCAGTCAACCAAGGGTGACAAAATGAGACTCTGTCTCAAAAATAAATAAATAAATAATTCAATGGCTGCCAGTGATTTGCGCATTCACGATGCACCACTAACGGTGCTAAGTACTTTTTCTACATTTTCTTTTAATCCTTTCAGTCACCCTGTGACATAGCATACTTATTAACCCCACTATCAGAGGAGAAAATGGAAGGTCACTAGACACCAAGAATCTTTCTCTGGGTCTCACAGTAAGCAGAAGAACTAGAACTGAAACCCAAATCTCTCCAACAGCAGAGCATCTGCTCTTAACTCTTCCTGATGAAATAAAACTGTGAAAAATGCATTTTTCAAAACAAAAATAGTCTTGTTTTTAGAATGCGTCTTGCTTTTCATAGATCACTGAGGGTTCATAGTGCCTTCTGTAAGCTCCCCTATCAACCTCAAAGCAAGCTTAAGAAAATTTCCCAGCTTACAAAAATATAGTGACAAGTTTGAAAAAAATGTTTTTATCAGCACTGCATCCATCCTTTCGTCATCAGGTTCACGACACAGGGATCTGTTTATAGCATCAAAACTTGAGAGTGGTTTTCTTCAAACTTGCTTATCTTTGAAGATCCCACTAGTATGCATTAAAAAAAGAAAGACACCCTTAATGTTAGAATAACTGCCTAGCTCGTTTGGCATTGGCCTAATTTTTTTAAGTACTATATGAGCATAGACTTATTCTGTAGATTAGATACTCAATATACTAAAATATTACTGAAGAACAAGATGAATATTGTTACTAAATAGTGAAATATCTAGATAGTGGGGTGAGTAGGCCAGTTATACTCGGGCATTGATCAGATTCAGAGCATAAAAATATGCAGAGCTTTTAGTTCCTGTCATCCTTTAGTCTTCTGGGTCAGTTTGGGTAGGTGGGAAGGTCTATTACCAAGCTCAGAGACCTCCCCAAGGAACATGAGTGGTCATGTTGGGCAGGCCTGTGGGCTCCATTGTCATTTGGCCTCTATCATCATAACAGCAGCTCTTATAGTGATACATAGTTATTCAGATTTTCAAAGTTCATTTGTCTCAGTGCTTCTTTTTTTTTTTTCCTTTGAATAGGGCTAAGTACATTTTCCTTTTTTTAATTTAATGAATAATAATTATATGTACTGTGTAAAAAGTGATGCATGGAATAAACCTTAAGGCCATTTTAGGGAAGCAGTGCAAGAAAAATGAAAAGGAAAAGGAATAGAGAACAGAAAAAAGGAAGAAAGAAATGAAGGAGAGAGCAGCAAGAGGCCTTGATTACAGGTGTTTGGTGAGTGGAGCGCTGCCCCACCCCTCCAGGCTAGTGCCAGCTGGTGTATGTGACTTACGTACCGATTGTCAAGGCAGTGAAAAAGCAACAGCTTTCCAAGGGCTCCACATCACACAGAGACCCTTGGACTAAAGGGAGAGGACCACTTGCCATAGGAGAGGACTCGGGTGTTCACCCAGATCAGGTGGTCAGAACTATGCCATCCAAGATGATAAATTTGAATAGCACCTTTGCACTTTCCCCAACTAAGCAAATGTACGAGACCAACCAGAGGGCACTCACTACTTAAATGGATTACTCACACATTTGCATGTTTTGATGTAATCGCTAATTTCTAGTATCCCGTCTATCTCTGTTACATCATTTCATTTGTTTTGTGAAAAATACCTATGGCTTAAAAACCCTTCCTTTCCCCACCTTCCCCCTCGTCCCCTGCTGTAATACTCAGTTCTGCAACATTTCCTAATGTGATCTGGGGCACCTTGCATTAGAATCATCTAGTAAAACTTGATAACTCTTCCCATTCCTGGGATCCACCCTCGATCTCTTGAAATAGAAACTTTGAAGACATTCCTGAGCAACTTAAACTGTGAGAACTTTTGAAAGAAGAAAGCCCAGTTTTGATGCTTCTTGACCCATTTAGTGTTAACAAAGATAAGGAAGACTTGAAAAAGTTGTTGGTTGGTTGGGTCTACTATACTCGTAATATTTTAACTCAGGAAAGAACCTGAAAGCCTTCAAATTCCAGGTCTGGCAGAAGAATGCTTCTCCCTGGATTTCTTTTTCAAGGAAGATCTCTAGTTATTAGGCACTGAAAATACATGAGAGGATAAAACAACCTGACTATCACACCCATTGAGGACAATTCCGTTCCTGTACTTGAGCTGGAATTGACCAAATTCTTCTGGATATAGCCTACTCATCAGCAGTTCTAGTGAAATAATGACTATTAATAGCAATAAACCCACTTCCCTCCCTGGCCATTTCTTCCCACAGATTTCTTTTGGGAAGGAAGTGTTTGAATGAGGAACTTCTGCTTTATGTACAAAGGATGACAACACATGGAAGAAGCCCAAGTGCCCATCGACCCACAAATGGATTAATAAATTGTAGTACATGTATACTATGCAATATTATGCATCCTTAAAGAAAGATGGAGACTTTACCTCTTTCATGTTTACATGGATGGAGCTGGAACATATTCTTCTTAGCAAAGTATCTCAAGAATGGAAGAAAAAGTATCCAATGTACTCAGCCCTACTATGAAGCTAATTTATAGCTTT
>CAUYON010213047.1:0-12725 GCA_963573935.1 Arctocebus calabarensis
CATTTACATGGATGGAGCTGGAACACATTCTCCTTAGCAAAATATCTCAAGAATGGAAGAAAAAGTATCCAATGTATACAGCCCTAATATGACGCAAATTTATACCTTTCAGGTGCAGGCTACAACCCAATTATTGCACAAGAAGATGGGGAAAGGGGAGAGGGAGCGAAGGGGAGGGAAAGGGTGGGGGGAGAGAGGATAAAGGATGAGATCACACTTGAGGTGCATCTTTGAAGGGTCAGGAGAAACCTACTAAATGCAGAACACAAATGTTTTCACACAGTAAATGAGAAAATCTCACGAATGTTATGTCAAACAGATGGATGAAAATATCTCAGATTGTATATGAAGCCCGTACACTGTACTCCACGATTGAACTAATGTACACAGCTATGATTCAATAAAAAATATATATAAATTAAATAAATAAATAAATAATATGGGAAAAGGGGCATGAGAGGGTAGGGGAGTGGGGAGGATGGGTGGAGGGAGAGTAATTGATGGGTCCACACCTATGGTGCATCTTAGAAGGGTATAGGTGAAACTTACTAAATGTAGAATATAAATGTCTGAACACAATAACTAAGAAAATGCAATGAAAGCTATGTTAACCAGTTCAATGAAAATATTTCAAATTGTATTCAAAACCAACACATTGTACCCCATGGAGGCATTAATGTACACAGCTGTGATTTAATAAAAAAAAAAACCAAAAAAACACAACTCCCTTCACCATAACTTCAAAGAAAATGAAACATCTAGAAATATCCCTAACAAACTTCTATAAAGAAAATTATGAAACCCTCAAAAAAGAAATAGCAGAGGATATTAACTAATGGAAGAAGATACCATGCTCATGGCTGGGAAGAGTCAACATTGTTAAAATATCTATATTTCCCAAAGCAATCTACAGATTCAATGCCATCCCTATTAAAATACCAATATCATACTTTCAACTCTTGGAAAAAATAATTCTTCATTTTGTATGGAACAAGAAATAAACCATATAGCTAAGGCAGTTCTTAGTAATGAAAACAAAGCCAGGGACATCAGCATACCAGGCTTTAGGCTGTACTACAAGGCCACAGTGGTCAAAACAGCATGGTACTGGCTCAAAAATAGAGACATAGATATTTGGAATTTAATAGAAAACCAAGGAATGAAACTAACATCTTACAGCCACCTAATCTTCAATAAACCAAACAAGAACATACACTGGGCGAAAAATTCCCTATTCAATAAATGGTGTTGGGAGTACTGGTTATCCATATGTAAAAGACTGAAACTGAACCCACACCTTTCTCCACTCACAAAAATTGATTCAAGATGGATAAAAGACCTAAATTTAAGGCATGAAATTATAAAAAATCCTTAAAGAAAGCATAAACACTTGAGGAAAAACACTTGATATCAGCCTGGGGAAAGACTTCATGAAGAAGACTTCTGTGGCAATTGCAACAACAAAAATAAACAAATGGGACTTAATTAAACTGAAAAGCTTCTATGTAGCTAAGGAAACAATAACCAAAGCAAATACACAACCTACACAATGGGAAAGGTTATTTGCATATTTTAAATCAGACAAAAGCTTGATGACTAGGATCTATAGAGAACTCAAATGAATCTATGTGAAAAAAGCCCAAAATCCCATATATCAATGGGCAAGAGACATGAATAGAACCATCTCTAAAGAATACAGACAAATGGCTACCAAACATGAAAAAACGCTCATCATCCCTAATTGTTAGAGAAATGCAAATCAAAACTACCCTGAAATATCATCTAACCCCAACAAGAATGGCTCACTTCACAAAATCTCAAAACTGCAGATGCTGGCATGGATGTGGAGAGAAAGGAACATTTTTATACTGCTGGTGGAACTGCAAACTAATACAACCTTTTTGGAAGGAAGTATGGAGAACCCTCAAAGAACTCAAGCTAGATCTCCCATTTGATCCTGCAATCCCATTACTAGGCATCTATCCAGAAGGAAAAAATATCCTTTTATCATAAGGTATTTGTACTAGACTGTTTATTGCAGCTCAATTTACGATCGCCAAAATGTGGAAACAACTTAAATGCCCACCAACCCAAGAATGGATTAACAAGCTGTGGTATATGTATATCACGGAATACTATTCAGCCATTAAAAAAGATGGAGACTTTACAGCCTTTGTATTAACCTGGATGGAAGTGGAACACATTATTCTTAGTAAAGCATCCCAAGAATGGAAAAGCATGAAACCTATGTATTCAATTTTGATATGAGGACAATTAATGACCTAGTACATGGTGGGGGGTGCGGGGTGGGGGGAAGGGGAGAGCAAAGAGAGAGAGAAGGAGAGAGGAGAGGAGAGTGAGGAAAGGAAGAGCAGAGAGAGGGAAGGAGGGAGAGGTGTGGGGGTCTTGGTGTGTGACACACCCTTTGAGGCAAGACACAATTATAAGAGGGACTTTACCTAACAAATGCAATCAGTGTAATCTGGTTTCTTATGCCTTTAATGAATCCCCAACAATTAAAAAAAATTTAAAAAAAATAATTATGCTAAGAAGCCAAAAAACAAAAATAAAAAGTGACATATGAGGGTCAGGAAGAAGCAGCTAAGGAAATTATGTTTTTGTTAGCATATTTGTTAACTCTTAGCATTTTCCAAAAATCATCCAAAACATTTGGTATAAATTACCTATTTGGAGACTTATTTTCACTTTACTTCAAGATTTACATTTTTATCTTCACTGATTTTAAATTATACAGCATGAAATATTCACTTTTTCAAAAAATATCAAACCAAGTTGAAGCATATAGGATAAAATGTGAAGGTTCTCCATCTGCCTCCTATACCAGCTCTATGTCCTCCCCAAGAGCTGTCAACCTATATCTATTCCTTACCCCTCAGCTGCAGAAAGGCTTCCAACAACATAAGATTTAGTTCCCCTAGTCATTGCATAGAAACTTCAAGTTCTCCTATAAGGGGGAAGCTTTGTTAATAATCATAATAAGCTCCCTGTGAAGCTTTATTAATAATTTTAACATATTCAAAAGAATTCACCAAGCCCACCCACCCCCATCCTCACAAATACACAGAATATCTCCAGGTTAATTTAGGAATGCAGGAGACTCAGATATACCAAAAGATTTCAGAAGCCCAATTCTACCAAAAGAACCTGGGAAAAGGATGTTTGAAAGCTCAGTATCATAGCCAACTATGTACATCTTGCAATCAGTCGGAACTGGCTGATTCTTCCAGGCCTGCTGTATATGAGTCTAATCTGGTCTTGGGACTATAGTAAAAGATGGGGCACAATTTACTAAATTATCATAGATAGCACAAGGATGAGAGGATTCTATTCCTTTATTTGTGCAAATTATCACACAGGCCATGAAAAGTAAGAAGATACTTGCAAAAGTAAACAATTCCATAGCAAATATGCAAGGGCTGTAATTAAAATTCAGGCTACAGGTGCTCCCACTCTACAGGTGTTTTTCTATGCAGACCTTTTTTGTGAGCTGTCTGTCTGACATCCTTTGATATTCTGGAAGGATTGATGACATCCATTTCCTTTCAAAGAGGGCAGTTTTCAATCTAGCCACATTCAGCAACCTGCAAATCAGTCTGCAGGGCTCTACAAGGAAAATGACTTTCAGACTTTGGTTATGTTGCAGGTGGTTCTGTGGAGAATCATGGAGTACAGATGACCTGAAACCTTTGATGAGATCTAAGTAGAATAGCATCATATATAAGCTTCTTTTCCAGCAAGATACATGAAAGTGAAAACCTAGCTAAAAGCATTGCATCACAGAGCTCATTTTAAACAATGAGAAGAAATGAGGCAAGTAAATATTTACTTATTCATTCCATGGAATTATAACAGTGTTAAGAAAAGATAAATGGGGTGGCGCCTGTGGCTCAAAGGAGTAGGCTGCCGGCCCCATATACCGGAGGTGGTGGGTATACCCGGCCAAACTCGGCCCCAGCCAAAACCAAAGAAAAAAAGAAAAAGAAGAAAAGATAAATGACACAAACAGTGCAGTCTGTAAATTTGCAATAACTTTAAAAAGGGCAAAATAAAAATATTCAAATTTATATAGCTTTCTACAACCTTGTTAAAGAGTTAGTTAGCTTAAAAAATTACACAAGTAATTCTATAGGGCTTCTATAACAAAGTACCACAAAACAAGTGGTTTAAACAATAGAAATTATTGGTTTACAGTTCTGGACACTAGAAGTCAAAAGTCAAGGCACTGGCAGTGTTATACGGTCTACGAAGGAAGAATGTGTTCCAGGCCTCTCATTTGGCCTGGAGATTGCTGTCTTCTCACTATGTCTCTTCATATCATCTTCCCTTTATGTGGGTGTATGTCTCTGTGTCAAAATTTCTTATTTTCATCAAGACAACAATCATATTTGGTTAGAGCCCAACCTAATAACCTCACATTAAGGTGATTACCTTTGTAAAGACCCTGTCTCCAAATACAGTCACATTCTGAGGTACAGGGGGTTAAGACTAAACATTAAGTGGACACAATTCAATCAATAATAAGCAATTTAAAAACCACTGAAACTTTCTATAGTGAAATAATATATTTCAAGATAAGACATTCCAAAATTTCCTTTTACTCTTTTTTTTTAGTCTATTTATAAACATAATTAGGCTTAGCAAAATCAGTTTTGAACTAGCTTATAGTGACTCACATACAGTAGATGTACAATAAATGTGCTAATTTGAATCTGATGCCATCAGAACCTTAACAATGAATCAGCTAAATAGTGATTAGATTCTATGGAATCAAGCAAGCTCCAAATGACTACAAGATACTTTATGTTTCTAACTGTTTGGATATAACATGACTCATCTGAGTGCAATTGCCTGTGAATCTTTATTTTGTAGAGCTTAAGGGTGAAATAGGCCCCAAATTATTCTACAAGGCTAATTAAATGAGATCAGATGAAAAATATATTTTGTTCTTTTAATCACCCACTCAAGATGAATGGAATCACTTAAACCAAGAAACTTAAGCTGATTTCTACGGAAGAAAATAAAAACCTGCAATAAAATTGGTCACAGGGGAATTTCTGGCCATCGGCCATCAAAAAAAGGAAAGGAGAGAAGGAAAGAGGAAGAAGGGACTAATTAATTTAGCCACAAATATTTATGCAGGGCCAAAGACTCCCCCAATTTGAAGAAATGCATGAATATAAACATCCAACCTCAAAAAACTTCAAACAGAATTAACTCCAAGAGACACATTATAATCAAACTTGAAATATTGAAAGCAAAAGAGAGAAGCAACTTGTCATATACACGGGATCTCCAATGAGAAGATTCACAGCAGACTTCTCATCAGAAACTTTGGAGGCCAGGCTCAGCGCCTGTGGCTCACCGGGCTAAGGCGCCAGCCACGTACACCTGAGCTCGTGGGTTCGAATCCAGCCTGGACCCGCCAAACAACCAACAATGGTGGCTGCAACCAAAAAAAAAAAAAAAAAAATGGCCAGGTGTTGTGGCGGGTGCCTCTAGTCCCAGCTACTTGGGAGGCAGAGGCAGGAGACTCGCTTGAGCCCAGGAATTGGAGGTTGCTGTGAGCTGTGATACCATGACATTCTACCCAGGGTGACAGCTTGAGGCTCTGTCTCAAAAAAAAAAAAGAAAGAAACTTTGGAGGCCAAAAAGCTGGGCTGATATATTCAAATGCTTAAAGAAAAGAAAACCTTCAACCAAGGATCCTGTATCTGGCAAAACTGTCCTTCAAAAATGAGAGATAAATTAAGACATTGTCACACATACAAAAGCTGATGTAGTTTGTTACCACTAGACCTTCCCTATGAGAAATCCTAAAGGGATTTTCTGGATTTCTGCCAGTTGAAATGAAAAGACTGTAACTCAAGGCCATACAAAGAAATAAAGATATCAGTAAAGGTAAACACATAAGCAATTATAAAAGCTAATATTATTGTAAATAACAATGGTGTATAACACCACTTTTGGTTTTTCACATGTTTTAAGAGACCTATATGTTTTTTTAATTAGTAGTCTAAAAACTAGTATTGTTGTTACTCTGGTTTGTAACTCCACATTTATTTTTTTACGTAAGAGACTAATGCATTAAAAAAGTATTAGCTTATGTTTTGGACACACCTTGTAAAAAGATGTAATTTTGTGACATCAGCAACTGAAAGGGATGGGGACAAAGAGATACTAAAGGAGTAAAATTTTTGCATGCTATTAAGGTTAACCTGATATAACTTCAAATTAGAGTGTTATAACTTTAAAATGTGAAATGCAATCTCTACGATAAACACAAAGAAAATAATTGAAAACATACACAAAAGGAAATGAGAAAGTAAGTTAAACATTTCACTACAAAAAGTTAATAAAACACAAAAGAAGATAGCAATGCAATAAATGAAGGACAAAAAGGGCTATCAGGCATATAGAAAAAATAGCAAAATAACATAATAAGTTTCAATAATTATAAGTAATTAAATGTAAATGGATTAACCTCTCCAATCAAAAGACATAGATTGGCAAATTGATTTTAAAAAAGTGGTCCATGTATACACTGTCTGCACTTTAAATCCAAAGACATAAATAGGTTGGATGCAAAAGGATATTTCATGTAAACAGTAATCAAAATAGGAACAGTGCTTGTGGCTCAATGAGTAGTGTGCCAGCCCCATATACCAAGGGTGGAGGTAATCCAAATACATAAATAGGTTGGATGCAAAAGGATGTTTCATGTAAACAGTAATCAGAATAGGAGCAGCGCTTGTGGCTCAGTGAGTAGGGTGCCAGTCCCAGCCAAACTGCAACAAAAAATAGCCAGGTGTTGTGGTGGGTGCCTGTAGAGAATTGCCTAAGCCCAAGAGCTGGAGGTTGCTGTGAGCTGTGATGCCACAGCACTATACCAAAGGTGACAAAGTAAGACTCTGTCTCTTAAAAAAAAATAAAACAGTAATCAAAATAAAGCAGAGGTAGCTATGCTAAATAAGACAAAACAGACTTTTAATTGAAAAAGTTCACAAGAGACAAATTATATATTTGATAAGGCATTTATATCTAAAATATAATAAAAGGTCCAATACAGCAATAAGATATAATAGTTATAGGGTAGTGCCTGTGGCTCAAAGGAGTAGGGTGCTGGCCCCATATGCCAGAAGTGGTGGGTTCAAACCCAGCCCCAGCCAAAAACTGCAAAAAAAAAAAAAAAAAAAAAGATAGCATAGTTATAAACTTTTGCACACTAAATAACATACCATCGAAATGAGTGAAGCAAAAATTGACAGAATTGAAAGGAAAAATAGGCAATTCTACAAGAGTAATTGGAGACTTCAATACCTCATTCTCAATAATGGATAAAACGGGGCAGCGCCTGTGGCTCAAAGGAGTAGGGTGCTGCCCCTATATGCCGGAGGTGGCGGGTTCAAACCCAGCCCCGGCCAAAAACTGCAAAAAAAAAAAAAAATGGATAAAACAAGCAGGTAGAAAATAAGTAAGAAAATAAAAAACTTGAACACCACAATAAATCAGCTAGATCTGACACACATAAAACAAATATTTTATCCAACAACAACAGAACACACATTCTTCTCAAGTGTATAGATCTTTATGTTAGGCCACAAATTAAGTCTTAAGAGATTTAAAAGACAAGTATCATACAAATGATCTTCTTTGATCACAATGGGATAAAAGTTAGAAATCAATAATGGAAGGAAAACTGGAAAATTCACAAATTTGTGGAAATTAAATATCAACAGAATGGGGGCTAACATGTGAATTCTAGGGGAGCACAAACATTCAGTCTATGGCACTACCTTAATATAGAAAAGCTATACCTGAAAAACATTAGAGGAAAGAAACCTCCAAATCTACAGTAATAGAGAATAATTGTACAGTCATAAAACAAACATATAGACTAATGGGATAGAATAGAAAAACCAGAAATAAATCCTTACATATAAGGTCGAGTAATTTTCAACATGATGCCATGACCATTTAATGGAAAAGGAGTTTTTTCAACAAACAGTGCTGAGAAAACTGGATATCCACATGCAAAATGATGAAGTTAGACCCTTACCTAATGCCATATACAATAATGAACTTGAAATGGATCAAGGACCTAAACATAAGATCTAAAGCTATAAAACCCTTAGAAGAAAACATAGGAGGATATGGCAATGATTTCTTGGATATAATACCAAAGAACAGACAACCAAAGAAAAAATTGACAAATAGAATTTCATGAAAATTAAAACTATTGTACATTAAAGGGCTCTATCTATAGACTGAAAAGACATACCATAGAATGGAAGAAAGTATTTGTAAATTATATATTTGATAAGGCATTTATATCCAGAATATATAGACAATTCTGACAGCTCAACAAGACAATCTGATTAGAAAATGGCCAGGCTGGGCATGATGATTCAAGCCTATAATCTTAGCACTTTAAGAAGCTGTGGTGAGAAAATCACTTGAGGCCAAGAGTTTGAGACCCATTTGGACAACATAGTGAGACTCCATCTCTACAAAAGTTTTTAAAATTAGCCATACATGATTTTGCATGCCTATAGTCCTAGCTACTTGGGAGGCTGAGGCAGGAGGATTGCTTGTGCCCAGGAGTTCAGGTTACAATGCCACTGCACTTCAGCCTGTGCAACAGAACAAGACCCTGTCTCTAAAACAAACAAACAAAAATAATAGAAATTTCTGGGCAGCACCTGTGGCTCAATGGGTGGGGCTCTGGCCCCATAGACCAAGGGTGGCAGGTTCAAACCCAGCCCCGGCCAAACTGCAATAACAAAAAAATAGCCAGGAGTTGTGGTGGGGTCCAGTAGTCCCAGCTCTCTGGGAGGCTGAGGCAAGAGAATCACCTAAGCCCAGGAGTTGGAGGTTGCTATGAGCTGTGTGACACCACAGCACTCTACTGAGGGTGAAAAAATGAAACTCTGTCTCTACAAAAAAAAAAAAAAAATAGACATTTCCTCAAAGAAGATTTATGACTGGCCAAAAACACATAAGAAAATGGTTACCATCATTAATCACCATTTGTATTAGGAACTAAAAATCAAAAGCAAAATGAGACACCACCCCACACCTATTTCAGTAGTACTATCAAAAATTCTAAGAAGCAGAAAAACAAGTGATGGCAACAATATGGAAAAATATGATCCTCTGTGTACTGCTCGTGGGAATGTAAGATGGTATAGCCACTGTGGAAAACAGTATGTCAGTTCCTGAAAAAAATTAAAAATAGATTTACAATATGACCCAGAAATTTCATTTATGAGTATATACAGTATTGCTTCCTTATCCATGGAGGAAACATTCCAAGACCTCTAGTGGATGCCTAAAACCACAGATAGTATTGAATCCTTTATGTACTATGTTTGCTCCTAAACATACATATTTATAATAAAATTTAATTTATAAATTAGGCAGAGTAAGAGGTTAACAACAATGACAATTAATAGAACAAAATAATAACGTACAAAAGAATCTCTGTAAGTTGACCATCCAAGGGACTGCAATAAACTGGTGAACATATAGAGTTAATCAACCTAAGGAAATTCCATTGAGTACATATAGTGAATGTCCAGTCTATGAAAATTAGGTCAACATAGAAGGTGGTCAAAGTAGGGAGGTAGTCAACTATGGAAGTTTCCTGCACTGTAGTAAGTTATGTGAATGCAGTCTCTCATTTTCTCTCAAAATATCTTATTGTGCTATACGGTGGGTAACTGACACCATGGAAAGAAAACCACAGATAAGGGAGGGTAGCACTACTGTATCCAAAATAATTGAAAGCACGATATAAAAAGATATTTGTACTCTCATGTTCATATCAGATTTATTCACAATAACTAAAATGTAGAAGTAACCCAAGTATCTGTAAATAGATGAATGGATAAGCAAATCATGGAATATATACATAATGGAAATATATCTATCCTGAAGAGTGCATGTGTACTCGAAAAGATGTCTACTTGGGGGTGATGTGTTCTAGAGGGGTTTGTTGGGTCTAGTTGGTTTAGTGTTGTGATGTTTGTTTAGCTCTTCCCCCTTTCTTTTGGCATATTCTTTTCTATCCTTTTACTTTTCACTTATTTATGTATTTAAATCTAAGTATGTCTTTTGGAGGCAGCATATAGTGGAATCATGTGTTTTAATCTTCTCCCAATCTCTGCTTTTAAATTAAAGTGTTTAATCAATTTAATGTAATTACCGATAAGGCAGAACTTATTTCTACCATTCTGATTGTTTAATATATCTTATGTTTTTTTGTTTTCTATTTCCTCATTACTTACTTCTTTTGTTTTATTTTATTGTTATTATTATTATTATTATTATTTGTAGAGACAGAGTCTCACTTTATTGCCCTCAGTAGAGTGCCATGGCATCACACAGCTCACAGCAACCTCCAACTCCTGGGCTTAGGCAATTCTCTTGCCTCAGCCTCCAAGTAGCCGGGACTAGAGGCACCCGTCACAATGTCCAGCTATTTTTCTGTTTTGCAGTTCCGCCAAGGCCAGGTTTGAACCTGCCACCTTCAGTATATGGGGCCAAAGCCACAGGCACCACAGTTCTTTTGTTTTAAATAGATACTTTCCAGTGTGTTATTGTAATTGCCTTATTGCTTCATTTACCATGTTTTTTAAAATCATTTTCTTAGTGGTAGCCCTAATAATTACAATTAACATTTTAACATTTAACAGTCTGGTGTGAATTAATATCAAATCAATACCAATCTTGTAAAGTTCCATTCCCTCTCGCCCTTGTGCTGTTATTGTCATATATATCACATCTTTTTAAATAGTCTGCCTATCAATGTAGATTTTATAATTATTGCTTAAAGCAGTTGTCTTTTAAATGAGAGAAGAGGGGAAAAAGATAAACAAACTACATATATATGTACAGATATGTATGTGTATATATATACATATATACATTAGTCTTTTAATTTACCTAGGTACTTAGCTTTATGATTGTAGAGGAGTGAATTATGGCCCCCCGAAATATATTTCCATGTCCTAATCCTCAGAACTCATGAGTGTTACCTTATTTGGAGGCATTTCAAGGAGGTCTTTGAAGATGTAAGTAAGTTAAGAATCTTGAGATGACAGTGCAACAGTAACAGAAGTTGGGGGCTTTGAGGGGTGATCAGATCATGAGGGCTCTACCTACAGGAATTAGGTTAATGTCTTATAAAAGAGACTTCATGTAGCTGCAGCATTCATTCCTGTTTGTTACATGGAGATGCTGCAAGAAAAAGCTGTCAAAGAAATAGGCTCCACAAGACACTAAAACTGCCAGCACTTTGACCTTGGACTTTATAGCTTCCAGAACTATGAGAAATAAATTTCTGTTCTTCATAAAAAATATATATATATATTAATCTTGAGATGAGATCATCCTGGCTTATACAGAGGGGTCCTAAGTCCTATGCCAATTGTCCTTATAAGAAATACACAGAAGAGAAGACAGAAAGGAAAGAGTGATGTGAAGACAAAGGCAGAGACTGATGCAGCTACAAGCCCAGGAATTCTGGGAAGCCATAAGAAACTGGGAGAGGCAAGGAATGGGTCCTCCCTAGCACCTCTAGATCCCCTATAGAGAATTTAGCTCTACTATATTTTGGATTTCCAGCCTCCAGACCTATGAAAGAATAAATTTCTGTTGTTTTAAGACATCCAGTTTGTAGTAATTTCTTACAAAAATTCCTAGTCCTAGGAAACTAGTACACCTGTGTTCTTTATTTTTCATGTGGATTTCAGTTACTGCCTAGTGTCCCTCTCATTTCAGTCGAAATGATTCCCCTTAGTATTTCTCATAGGGAAGATTTTATAGCAATGAATTTTCTCAGTATTTGTTTATCTAGGAACATCTTATTTTCTCCATTTTTGAAGGATAGTTTTGCTAAATATAGAATTCTTGGTTGACAATAGTTTTCTTTCAGTACTTTGAATATATCATCTAATGCCTCTCATTGCCATGATTTATAGTGAGAAATCAAATGTTAGTGTTGTTTAGAAATCACTGTACACAATGAGTCACTTGTATCTTGCTGCTTTCACTCTTTGTCTTTCAGCACAGAGTTTGATTATCACGTGTCTAGGCATGGATTTCTTTGGTGTTGTTATACTTAGAGTCATTTTAGGCCCTAAATGCATAGAGTAATGCTTTTCATCAAATTTGAAAGGGATTTAGCCATTATGTCTTCTATTATTATTTTTGCCTCTTTCTTCTCCTTCTGAGACTCCCATTATGCATGTATTGGTACACTTAATGGTGGCCCTTGGATGACAGAATATTGTTCACTTTTATTTATTCTTTTTTCTTTCTATTCCTCAGATTGGATAATCTCAATCAATCCATCTTCAAGTTCAATAATTCTTTCTTCTGCTTGTTCAAGTCTGCTGTTGAGGTACTCTAGTGATTTTTCATTTCAGTTTCTGTACTTTTTTCAACTGCAGAATTTTTCTTTGGTACTCTCTTTTAAAAATAATTAATATCTGACAGCTCTGGGATAACTCGAAGAAAACTAACATTCGCCTGAAGGGATACCTGAAAACGATGAAGCGGCATCACAAGGCCCAGAGTCTCTTCTCCATGAAATTATGAAAGAGAATTTTCCAGACATGCCAAGAGATTCTGAAATTCAGATAGCAGACAGTTTCAGAACCCCAGCATGACTCAACCCAAATAAAACATCCCCCAGGCACATG
>CAUYON010213048.1:0-13970 GCA_963573935.1 Arctocebus calabarensis
GATACCCATTCTCTTCTAGCTTGAAAGATTTGATCAGAGAGATCTGCGGTTATTCTAATATTCTTCCCCTTGTAGGTAATAGATTTGTTGCGTCTGGTTGCTTTCAGAATTTTCTCTTTCATATTAACTTTAGTGAACTTAATTATAATGTGCCTTGCGGATGTCTTATTCGGGTTGAGTTGTGCTGGGGTTCTGAAACTGTCTGCTATCTGAATTTCAGAATCTCTTGGCATGTCTGGAAAATTCTCTTTCATAATCTCATAAAGAAGAGACTCTGGGCCCTGCGATGCCACCTAGTCGTTTTCAGGTATCCCTATGAGATGAATATTGGTTTTCTTCGAGTTATCTGAAAGCTGTCTGAGAGAATGATCCATTTTACCTTACATTTCTGTAGCTTTTTGTAGGTTTGGGAGCGTTTGAAAGCTTTGTCTTCCATGTCAGAAATCCTTTCTTCTACTTGCTCCATTCTGTTACTGAGGGATTCTCCTGTATTTCTCAGATCTTTGATGGCTGCAACTTCTTGTCTCAATGTGTCAAAATCAATGGTCATTTTGTCTTTGAATTTGTTGAATTCTTGAGACATCTTTTGGATCATCTTTTGGATTACTGCTTGAAATTCTAATTCCTTCTTTTTTTCCGTTCCGCTGATCTTATTTGCTTTCGATACTCTGAATTCAATTTCTGACATCTCAGTCATTTGCTTATGCAAGGGATCTTGTGCTGTATCTACCTTTTCGTTCCTTGGGGTAGTTGATCTACTCTGATTATTCATATTGTCAGAGTTTTTCCATTGATTCTGCCTCGTGATTATTTTTCACTGTTGCCTATGACCATCCTCAGAGTTGGGGAGGTGTCTCTCCAAGATCAGACCCTAGCAAGATCATTCTGTTGTTGCTGGATCTTTGTAGGAAGTAACCCTGTGTAGCTCCTCTGGGACTGTCCCATCCAGGGAGTGTTGGCTGCGGGAGCAGCTCTGGAGTGTGGTATGGGGTACCTGGTGGCCTTTGCAAAGGGAGCCTGTTCCTCCAGCAGTGTCTGGTTGGGAGGAGGGCTCTGGGGGAGAGGCACAGGTCATGCCGCCTCTTGAGTACCTGGCCAGATGGGCAGAGCTAGTGCAGAGGTAGAGATGGTAGGGGAGGACGCGAGTTGTGTGGCTCCTAGAGTTCCTGGCCTGGGCAGGCAGGTGGAGGACTAGCAATTTCCTGACGGAGTCCCTGGCCAGTGTGGGCAGCAAGTGGAGGCTCATGGGGCCCAACAGAGTCCCTGGCCATGGAAGATGGTGAGCCGAGGCCTGCCAGAGTTCCTAGCTGCTGCGAGTGGAAGGCCAAGTCCCAGCGGGCACAGATCAGAGCTGCATGGGGTCCTGGTGGGGTCCCTGGCTGAGAAGGGTGGCAGGCGAAGGCCTCATGGGACACCAATCGGGACTTACAGGGGTCCTGGTGGAGTCCCTGGCCACAGTAGGCAGCAGGCCAGGCAGGGCACAAATTGGAGCCATGCAGGCGTCCCAGCAGAGTTCCTGGCCATAGCTGGTGGCGGGGCACCAATTGGGGCTGCAGGGGTCCCTGTGGAGTTCCTGGCCTTTGTAGGTGGTGGGCCTAGGGCACGGATCGGAGCTTGGTGAGGGTCCTGGCAAGTCTCTGGCCCCGGTGGATAGTGGGCCGAGGCCAGTTGTGCACAGATCTGCAAGACACGAGAGTCTCAGCAGAGTTCTTGGCCACTGCTCTCGGTAGGCCAAGGCCCAGCAGGGTGCCAATCGGGGCGCATGGTGGTCCTGTTGGAGTTCCTGGCTGCTGCGGGTGGCAGACCGTGGCCTGGTGGAGCATGGATTGGAGCTGTGCTGGGGTCCCGACGGAGTCCCTGGCCTGGGGCTGGCTGGGACTTGGTGTGGGCCCAGAGTCTCTTACCTGGCAGGCCACCTGGTCCAGCAGATAGGGAGGGTAGGTGCTGCTCAAGTCCTCCTCCCTCAGTTTCAGCAGAGGTCAGGCTTCTGGTGCATCAGGTAAGGGGTTAAGGGTGTCCTGTAAGTTCAGAATGATGGAAAACTTTAGTTCAGTTTTTCTGCCTGAGGTTGGTTTCTTGGAGTTGCAGCTTGCCTCAGCAGAGGTGACCTGCAGTTATCACTTCTCTCTCTCCACTGGCTCCCAGTCTTCAGCTCAATTGGGCAGTTTCTTGAGGTTATCTATCCTTTTGGACAGGAGCCTCTGTTGAAAGCTGCTTTCAGTCAGCCATCTTGCCCCTCCCTAAGCCTATTTTCTTAAGTGTTCTAATTATTAAAGGATGCTGGATATTATTATCAAAAGCTTTTTCTGTATTAATTGATAGATTAATATGGTCTTTGTTTTTTATTTCATTTATGTGGTATATTATATTTATAGATTTACATATGTTGAACAAAACTTATAACCCTGGGATAAAACCAACTTGATTATGGTGTATAATCTTTTTAATGTATTGTTGAATTCTGCTTGCTAGGATCTTACTGAATATTTTTGCATCGATGTTCATTAATGATATTGTTCTACAGTTTTCTTTCTTTGCTGGGTCCTTTCCTGGTTTGGTAATCAAGGTGATATTTGCTTCATAGAATGAGTTGGGGAGGATTCCTTCTTTTTTCTATGTTTTAGAAAAGGTTATGTAATATAGGTACTAGTTCCTTTTTTAAGGCTTGGTAGAATTCTGATGTCCTAGACTTTGCTTTTTTGAGAGATTTTTAATAGCTGATGCTATTTTAGTGCTTGATATGAGTCTATTCAAAATATCTAATTTTTTTCTGGTTGAGTCTAGGAAGGTGGCATGCTTCCAGATATTGGTCCATTTCTTCCAGATTATCATATTCCTGGTAATAGAGTTTTTTTGTAGTAATCATTGAGGATTATTTTTGAATTTCTGTGGTATCTGTTGTTATTTCTCCTTTATTGTTTTGATTGACATGATTAGAAATTTTACTTTTCTGTTTCTAGTTAGGCTAGCCAAAAGATTATCATTTTTATTAATCTTTTCTAAGACCCAACTTTTTGTTTATTTTATTATCTAAATGATGCTTTTGTTTTCAATTTCATTTAATTCTTCGCTAATTCTGGTTATTTTTTTTTCTTCTGCTGGGTTTAGATTTACATTGTTCTTCCTTTTCCAGTTGCTTGAATAACCCATAGGTTTGCTTTTTTAATTTACTGACACTCTTATCCTTCAAGTGCTTAGACCATTAACATTTAATGTAAGTAGCAAATATGGTTAAATTTAGGTCTGCTCTTTTATTATATTACTATTTGTTTTTTGTTACTCTCATCTCCTTTTTCTGCCTTATTTTGGGTTATTTGAATATTTTAGTTTTCTATTTTAATTTATATTGGCTTAAAGTGTATAATAGTATATATCTTTTAGTGGTTGTTCTATCTATCTATTATCTATCCTACCATTCTGATTGACTAAAAGCTAATATTACAACTCATGTAATTCTGACAATGCTGTTGGTACCTCTACTCCATACTTAACATATTTTATATTACATTTTGCACATGACTAACATTTACATAAATTGAAAAATTCTATCAATATATTAAGGTTTTTAGTGTAAGAATTTATAGGCATTGTAAAGAGATTAAGAGAAAAGAAATTAGTGTCATATTTTACCTGGATGTGATGGCCTTTTTTATATGTCAATTTGGCTAGGCTGAACTACAGTTCTAGTTATTCAGTCAAATTTTGATTTAGGTGCTGTTCTGGAGAAATTTTGTAGATATGATCAAAGTCTCTAATTATTACTATTTGACTTTAAATAAATCAAAAGGGTGATTATTCTGGGTAAAACTTTTAAAAGAGGGCTGAGGCTCACCCTGAGCTCAGAGACTCCAGACTCTAGTATTCTCATTACCTTCCTCATCAATCACCTGCTTTAAATGGAACCTATAATTGTGTAAGCCAATTCTTTGTCATAATCCTCCCTCCACAATCTTCTCTCTCTGTGTATACATACCCATTTATATACTTCTCTCTGTATAGAATGCATACGTACACTCAAGCATTACTTAACAATGGGGATACTTCTCAGAAGTGCGTCCTTAGGTGATTGCATCATTATATAAACATCATAGAGTACACCTACATGGTGTATATATTTCTATTTGTATATAAAATTTCCACATGGAAAGCCCATGTCCTAGCACCATGACTGAATATCAGTCATTTCCTCTATTTGATCTGTAGTGACAATATCAAGTGCCATATATCAATTTTTTCTATATGTGCTCTATTATTATCTCATAAGACTGACATCACATATGCAGTCTTTCATTGGCCAAAACATCATTATGTAGAGCGTGACTGCATTTACAGGGTGGCCATAAAGTACATGTGCAATTTAAATAGTTTTATGGCCACCCTATATGCTTCTTTGGCTAAACTAGATATTTACCTTTTTTGGCATTCTATTTTTCCACAAAGATGCAGATTTGACTCTATTTTCAAGTTGTTGGAGCTGGGAAATTTTTTTTTTTTTAGCATTTTTTTAGTAATAAAGTTTTACTAGCAATGAATTCTTAGATTTTCTTTGTCAGAAAATATTTTTATTTTACCTTCATTCCTGAAGATTAGTTTTTGCAGGATATAAAATTTTAGGTTGACATGTTTTTTTTTTTCCTTTCAGCACTTTAAAACTGTTGCTCCATTGTCTTCTGAATTCCATATTTCCTGATGAGAATTCACTGTTATTTGAATTGTTTTTCTCCTGTATGTAATGTATCTTATTCTTAACTGCTTTAAGATTTGTTCTTTATTCATGGCTTTTAGCAGTTTGATTAAAATGTGTCTAGGCAAGTTTTTTCTTTGAATTTATCAAATTTATGACTAGGGTTTACTGAGCTGCTTGAATTTGACTTACCAAATTTGAGAAGTTTTGGTCATTTTTTTCCTTTATTAAGTCATAATTGTGTACATTAATGCATTTGTGAGGTACAATGTGCTGATTTGATATAAATGTGGAATGCTTGTCCTTTATAGCTTTTCTTTTGAGACTCCAATTACATACATGTTAGAGTTTGATGGTTATTTTCTTAGTTGTTAATTTTTGGGGTTTTGCATACATTCTGTGTCAAAGATTTTTTTTTTTTTGCAGTTTTTGGCCGGGGCCAGGTTTGAACCTGCCACCTCTGGTGTATGGGGCTGGTGCCCTACTCACTGAGCCACAGGTGCTGCCTCTGCATACATTCTAGGTGTTAAGCTCTTGTTAGTTATATGTTTGTAATTTTCTTATGCTAGTGTATTGGGGTTTTTTTTTTTGCTTTTGATAGTATCTTTTTTGTATATAAGTTTTATAATTATTTTGATATAGATGAATTTATTAATCTTTTTAAAAGTTGTTTTTAAATTTTATTTTTGTGTTATTGATGAAAAATTTCTTTCCTACTCTAAAATTTTGAAGAGATGCTGTCATTTCTTTTAAAAGATTTTAGATTTTCTTTTCCTAGTCATGTCCTTAATCAACTTTAATGCAATTTTGTTTAAGGGGAGATGTAAGGCTCTAATTAAAAGATTTTTTGCATTTTAATAATCAGTTATCTCAACAGGTATCATTTTCCCTGTGGATTTGCAATGCCACATATTATTTTGAGTTTTCTACTATGAGATTTCTCTTCTTTTTCTTTCTTTCTTTCTTTCTTTCTTTCTTTCTTTCTTTCTTTCTTTCTTTCTTTCTTTCTTTCTTTCTTTCTTTCTTTCTTTCTTTCTCTCTTTCTTGCTTTTTGAAGTTTTCATCATCATCAGAGGAAAGAAATTCTCAGAAACCTTTCTGGTTTCCAATCGAGAAAAAAAGAGAGGAAAATTCTACAGAAGATGATTTTATTAATACCACTGGATTCTGGGTTTGCCTTTTCAGGTGCTCTTTCAATTTATTTCTGATTTTCAAAATTAGAAAAGGAGAAAGTTTTGGTAGGGAAGGGAAGTGGTAAATGAAGCCCTCTCCTTGATGGTAAGTTCTGAGAAGGAATAAATGTTTGTTTTGTAACCTGCAAAACCTACCACACTCATTAAAAATAAGTTGACCATGAGAAAGATCTCTTGGCCACATCTTTTCCCATTACTTTTCAATTAGCACAAGCTACTCTCCACAGAATGCCAATTGTGAAGGTCTCTTTGGTGTAAATGGAGGGATTTAAATTCTTTAAAACTCCAATTGCACACAAATATCTCCAATTCAAGTGATGTCTCTACTCTTAGAAAGAAAAAGGGCTTTTTCTTCAATCCATCTTGGCTATGAGTGAAGAGAGCCACAAGAAAGAAATCTTAAAGCCTCTTTGGGCTACTTTCCCTAGGTTGAGTCACATTCACAGCCAGAAACCATTTCAAAGGGCTAGACTATACTTGGCTAAAGCCACTAGTGGTTGTTAATGATGCGCTTAATCTTCTAGCTGTTTTGACCACATGATAACTAGCCTATTCAGAGCCTGAACTGACAGCAGTGATCAGGCACTTTGGGGCATTATGTGTTTCCTGAATGTATAAACTATTTTTTTTCTTTCTTGTTTAAGAGAGGGTTAATGTAGAATTCTTACTCTGTCCACTGATCACTCTCTCATCAGAGATTAAAAGACTGTTTTAGATCACATTGACATGTACCAGAGAACTAGTTTGAGTGATTTCCTGAGACATATACTAGTCAACTTTCACTTTTTACCAAATTGACCATTGATTTAATAGCCTCTTGCAAACATAAGTTTAGATCGGAATCCTTTAAAAATTTTTTTGATAAGCAAAAATTCCCCTAATACTTTTGTGAAATACTATTCTCTGAAAGTCTTCTTTTTGTCTTCTTCAGAGTTGAGAATGTCTCAATACTATTATCTGAAAGTCTTCTTTTTGTCTTCTTCAGAGTTGAGAATGGTTTAAAGTGAAGCACCTAACTCTGATTATTGTTATGGGGATGAGAGACTTTGTGTTTCCTGATATTCTGAGTTTTTTAGGAATGCCAGCTATATGTATTTTTACAAAAAATAAAAAAACTCTCATAATATCTAAGCATTGGCAACTAATATAAAAATTCAAAAATTAAACTTTCTGTGGCCCTAGTAAAATATGTCTCAATCCCTGGGTCACCAGTTTTAACCTCTAGACTGAATGGTATTTAAAGCTTCTTCCAGTTCTGAAATATTATACTTTAATTATCCAAATGGTCTGAATTGAAGAAAGAACTGGCATTTGAATATGAGAAGTATTTTCCTGGCACCCGTTTTTTATATTTTGAAACAGGTGACCAAGGGGAATTGTGAAATATCCTTTAAAAGATTTTGAAGAATTAAACACCCCTCCTTCTATATGGGATTAGTTAGGAGTGTTGCCAGGAAGGGGTTGGGTGATATGTTCTCTTGCAGGTTTTTTCTTTCAGTGGAGATGTTTTGAAAATGGTATTTGTGAGTTTTATTTCTAATATCCTTAGGTCCTTTTTGGGGAGGAAGGAGATGGTGCTTTGGTTTCTGATTCTTAGGATCCCTCCTGATTCAATTCCTGGAATCCTCTTGGGAACGTCTGTAAAGTGAAATTTAAAGTTACAGTTGTAGCTTCCCCTCTGACGTTGAGATTAGGTTTTACAACTTGGAACTGAAGTCAGGGCAGCAGTTGGAGTGCACATGAAAATATCTATAGCTCTAGTTGTCAGCATGCTAATGAAAACCAGAGACAGCAATAAATAAAGGTGGAGATGAGTGATGGCAAAGATAAGAAGAGCCTTTTAACCTCACTTTATTTTCACTATAATTCCCTCCTTAAGAAAATCGATCACGATGACCCAGACCCATTGTCTTATGGATTAAAAACACAAACCCACAAACATTTTTTACACAATCCGTGTGCTCAAGCCCATAGTCTACATCTCAACAAGCAGAGAGAATTCAGTCTAGTTACTGATTCTATCAGTGTAAGTACTAGGTCTCTTATTTCAAAGTAACTGCAGCAAAGTAAACATCCCACCATCCTTAGAAAGGGACAGAAATAGAGGCAAGCCAGAAAGATAGAATACAGTGTATTTGGTTGTTAATCAAACCTATGTCAATAGCATAATATATGTTAATGGGAAAGAAGGAGGAGGATTGAAGCCCAGGGAAGCCAAGCTAGGCAAAGGATCCACTTTCATGTAGAAATGAACAACATGGGCTGTTGATAGTCACCTTAAGTGCTTTTGATGGCTAGATGGAAGGGTAGGGATTTCTGAAACTGGTGTTGACCTCTCTTCATCACCACTAATATCAGCAAAACTTTAAGTGCTAATCTATACGCCTGATAAGATGGGTGAGTTACAGAAATATCTAATTATATATCATCCCTCCTGATCATGTGTTGTTTTTCCTCTCCCTTCTTATCAATTCTCCCTTCTTATAACAGCACCTTAATTTCTTTTAAATGTCACCTTTGTGGTATTTCATGTGGTTTTAGTGGGCCTCTCAATCCACTGGAAACACCCCAAGGGATCTAAATAGGGACAATTTGAACCCTAACAGATGTGACCCAAATATAAGTCCAGAGATCATCCTTATAGAGTTGACTTGTCCCTTAATACTACTATAAACCCTGTCTTTTTCTGGTTTGAGAGTTCATATTTTCCTGTGAGTCACAAAATTATCCCATCTTAAAATAGACTTAATTTTACATCTAAGTTACCCAGCCTCACTTCTGTTGCTTACAACCCAAGGAACTTAAAAAGTATACCAAAATTCTGTTTTGGGATCTAAACACTGCCAGTGAAAAGACAGATTGAGAATCTACAGAAAAACTGTTAGTGAATGAGTTTGGTGAAATTACAGAATACAAATCTAAGATAAAAAAAATCAATTGTATTTCTATGTATCAACCACAAATAATTTAAATTTAAAAATACCATTTACAATAACATTAAAATATCAAATATTTGGCATTAATCTACTAATGTGTCTATATGTATACAGTCTTGACAAACATAACTCTAAACCATTATTAAAATAAATGAAAGACTTAAATAAGAGGATTATTGTTGTGAACCATTAAATTTAGGGTCAGCAATAGACTTATGAAATAGAATCTCAGAGCTGATGATTGTGCAGTACAAGTTCATCTTTATAAAGATAAGGAAAGTGAGATTAGAAAAATAGAAAACCCTGTTCAAGTTAGCTAGAAAGAAGAAATACTACCAGCTCATGGCACCCTGCTGTCAATCTGGGCAACCCTAGACCTGCACTCCTTATCTCCCAGGGCCAATATATACAATACTGGCTTTTAGTTGGCTCTGCCACTTTTTTTTTCAGGGAATTCTGCCATGGAAACCTGTCTTTCTCTCCATCTTTGATAGTTTCCATAAAAAATCAACACTGTCTGTAAGATTCTCTGCATGATTAGACATGTAAATCCATGTTCTAGTGTTCATAATATGCCGTACCTCTGACTCTTTAAAAGTAGCAGGTCCTCACTCGTTACCCAGAGCTCAAGGGAGCACATTTGAACAAGAAACATCTTGTTATTACATTTGTCAGTGTTTGGGCACTGACATTGTATAAACCTCACTTCTTCTCTTCCTTCTGGAATACCAGACTTTAATAACCAGACTTAGACTAGGAACTTCAGAATTTCCCCCTTCCCCCAGCCTTGACTTTCTTTTTGCTGTTTTTTCCCTGTCTTCCATGGTTTACTTTTTTTCCAACTTGGGAGACAAGGAGAATGTGTATCCCAGGTAAAGTGAGGAGGGAAGGAGGAACTATGGCACAGACACATCAAAAGAACCCTTTGTACTCAGGGCACATTATTCCTGGAATCCAATCAAGTGCCCCAAAACCCAACCAGGCTTTTCAGACAGCACAGAAACCAGTCATGCAGGCCTCTTGGGATCTGCTTTCTTAAAGCTTTATAGGGTACACTGAATTATTTGGTTGGGTCTTTTCAACCGTGTGACATTTGGGTTTTCAATGGCACAAATGGAGCTGATCATTAATTATTTGGACGCTTTAATTAAAAAAAAAACCTCACTGTGGATTTATGAGGGTCTGCTGGGGGGCAAGGACAAGGAGCCCTTTAGTGATTCTCTCATTTGAATGAGAGTGAGTGTTGTGAAGGTCTAGAAAGGGAGGCTATAGAATCATCTTCCAGGAAAGTCTTAAACTGAAGTTGGGGGTTATTTGATGGAGGAGGGGCTTACATGAAGAAAATGGAAAGGGGCAATAAGAGAACAGAATTCTGAGACCTGCCAAATGCACTAGGCGTAGGATCTTTAATAAAGATCAATGGTTTAGTCATCAAGAGCTGAATCAATACTTTTCACATCAAAACTAGTAAGTCCTCTGGGTTGGGATGGGGGAAGGGTTGATTTCTGGAACATTTGGTTAACTGAACCAGAGAGGGACTCCAGGCCCAGGAGTTTGTGAGTGGAATATTGAATGCCCACAGGGAAACAGTGGATGGAAGTCTTCCTCTTTCAGAGCAGCAGGTGGCAAATGTACAACATCTAATCGCTTCCTTCCGGGAGCACATTTTGCATCTTCAGTCTTTTTCTGCAACACGGATGCATGTCCCTCCTGTGTCACACATATTTGCCTCTTTGTGGCATTCCGAAAAATCTCACACATACTCTCAGAGAGTTTAGCTCCTGGGTGTTTCTCCTCAAAAGTTAATGTCAATGACAAGTGATCTTGGGTAAGGTAGGGAAGCCTGGGAAAGGAAGTAGACTCTTCTCTAGAGACAGCAGGAATTCTCATCTATTCATCCTCTTGAATTCAGGAAAAAAGACTTTGCACACTTAATTGCCTATCCTTAACATCAAAATGCACAGTCATGCCATATACCAAAAAAGCCCACAGTGATTTATATGCATATACATCTTTGCTGATCTCCCTACTTGGATTTCTTAAAACCCTTGCCACTAGTTGGAATAATTCAATATGTTAATAAAATGAAAAAAACATGGAAGTCTCTGATGTCTTTCCTTCTAAAGTGCACAAAATTGTTTTAAAAGTTTTTATTATAGTGCCAGTTGATAGTATTATTTATGTCATTTTGCAAAGGAGTGAAACTGGGTCCGAAAAACTTGAACAACATGCTGAAGTCACAAAATATTAGTGGGCTGGGATTTTAGCTTTCCTTTTTAAATTTTATGTTATGTTAATGGGAGGGTACAAACAACTAGGTTATAATATTTGCAATTGTTAGGTAGAGTCCCTCTTGTAGTTATGTCTGGCACCAAAAGATGTGCCATATACACTTACATTGTGCCCATTAAATGAGAATCACGTAATTCCCCCCCTTCATCCCGCTCTCCCTTCCCTCTTACCCGCTCCACCCGACTTGAATTTAATTGAGTTTTTTAATTATGTGGACATGTATCAGATCATCTACTGGCTTCATATTAGTATTGAGTACATTGAATATTTAGTTTTCCTTTCTTGTGATACTTTACTAAGGAGAATGTGTTTCAACTCCATCCAGGTTAATACAAAAGATGTAAGGTCTCCATCTTTTTATGGCTGAATAATATTCCATGGCATATATATCACAGTTTGTTAATCCATTCCTGGATTAATGGACATTTAGGTTATTTCCACATCTTGATAATTATAAATTGAGCTGCAATAAACAATCTAGTACAAATGTTTTTATGATAAAATTATTTTTTTTCTTTGGGGTAGATACTTAGTAATAGGATTGTGGGATCAAAAGGAAGGTCTAATTTGAGTTCTTTGAGGATTCTCTGTCCTTCTTTCCAAAGAGGTCGTATTAGTGTGCAATCCCATCAACAGTGTAAAAGTATTCCCTTCTCTCCACATTCATGCCAGCATCTGAGCTTTGAAAATTTGTGATGCAAGCCATTTCTCATTGGGGTTAGATCATATATCAGAGTGGTTTTGATTTGCACTTCTCTGATGATTAGGGATGATGAGAATGTTTTCATGTTTGTTCACCATTTGTCTGTCTTCCTCAGAAAGGTTCTGTTCATATCTCTTGCACAATGATATATGGGATTGTTTGCTCTTTTGGAAAAAGTCATTTCTCAAAAAGAGCTTACAATGTCATCTGTAGAATAATAGCACTGGGTTTTCTAGATAGTGGTATAGGAAAGAGTCCAGAGCACTTACACATGGGCTATTTGTTCAGCATTACAGCCACTTCCCTGCAAAGCTTGGCACATATGCATCCAATTTAGAGTAAAGAAAATTACATCTTACCATATTTTTGTAGCAAGTCCATCAGGGATGTTTGGTTGCATTTGCTATGTCCAAGGTTAAGAGCTAGAGAGGTCATAAAAAATTAAAGACAAATGTGGCTGCAGTTATCTGACAATAAAGTAATGGAATTAAAGACTAGGAAGCATGATATGATGGACTTACTCAATATGAGAGAAAATGCAAGCTTTCATGTCTCATCCTAGTCTTAGTAGATCAAGTAAGGAGGAACAAATCCAGGAGGAGAGGATTAAAGCCTATGGGAAAGAAATAGCTTTTCTCTGGGCCTCTCTTTATTCTCTGTACTCTCCAAAACTTTTAAATTTTATTTAGAGGAATTTAGTACTTGCCCCCAAACCATTGTAGGAAATATTTACACCTTGGAAATTGGCATATATCTGTCATTTGTTTTCTGGTTTGGAGAATTAATTACTAAACATTTACCAGTACATTATTGTCTAAGTTTCTCTCCTGGCCAGGTTATGACGTAGTTTAGAAAGTTTGTAAAACCTCTTGGAGATTTCCCTCTGACAAAAGCACTAGTGATATTTAGTACTTCTGTCCAGAAGCTCTGGTGCTTTTTACTCCTGCTATATTCCTTTCTATGTAATTAAATCCTATTTTACCACTGATCTATGGTCAGTGGATTCATTCTTCCAATCTCTGAGACCAAGGACCTACTGAAGAAAGAAATTCCAGTAACTTATTTTGGGGGGGCATCATCTGGGTTTGAAGATCTGTGTTTTTGATTTAATGTCTACTTTACCAGAGGATGGAGCAAGATGGATTATTCACCAGAAGGCTTATTCAGCTGAGCTCTCCTAGAGTGACTGGGGAACAAGAGAGAACCCAGTCATAACTGGTGTGGGGACCTTACCCAGAGTCAGCTCAGGGAGCATAGTGAGGAGATGGTGAGCTGGATATAGAGTATGATCTGAAGCTGTGGAAATCTGATGTATTAGGCAAGCAATTGTGACCGTCTGGGGTAGGCTGGCCCCTTGTGGAGGTCTGGAATGGGAGGAAGCCTTTCTGGAATTTTCAGTTTTCTGGGGAAGCTACCCATGTAGTTGAAAGCTTAGAAGAGTGGGTGGACTTGAATAGTAGACAGCAAACAGATTTGAGTCCCAGTTGGAGTAGATTTGCCATAGGTTTAGTGGCTGGTGAGGCAGCAATACTGAGAAGGTCTCAGCTAACAATGGTCTGCCTTTGTAGGAAGGCCATGAGAAGTTCTTAGCAAGGTCCTAAAGCACAGTTGTCTTAAGTCTGCCTGCAGGTATCAGAACTCTACTCTTGGGACAGGCTGTGGGATTCCCACATCCCATGGGAACTGGAGTCAGGAGGCACTGTGAGACCTGCCCCTGAAGGATTCTTATGAGCTTTAAGATCCTAACCCAGCAGGATATGAATGCTGAAGAAACAATCAAGCAGTCATTGAAGGCAACTAAGTTTGTAATAAACACCAGAGAGGTTGCTGGCTCTGCTTTCTGTCTCCTAAAGAAACCACAGCACCACCTGGTGTCCTGAAAACATATTGCAATTATTATCATCAAGAGCAAGGACTTCTGTTTATTTGGCCACAAGTAAGAATTAAGACAAGGTAATTTTAAGCAAAGGAGGCAGTGAGAAATAAAAAGGAGGACAAGGAGGTGAACAAGAAGAAAGAACACATGAAGATGAACCAATAGAAAAGTTCAAGCAACATGAAAAACTAAAAGCTTTCCTCTTAGAACTGGAACCAGACAAGGTTGTCTTCTGTCACCATTACTATTCAACATGGTGCTGGAAGTTCTAGCCAATACAATTAGA
>CAUYON010213055.1:0-12628 GCA_963573935.1 Arctocebus calabarensis
TTTATATAGTGATCAAGGAAATGCCATGAAGGATATCTGTAACAGTATGATCAAAATATTTCTGAATGTATATGAATCGTGCCCTGTGATTGCACCAATGTACATAATTATGATTCAATAAAATTATTAAAAAAAAAAGACATGGAAGAAAGATCTCATTACTTCTAATTGGTGAGATTCTTATATCTAATTGATGTAATTCTTTTTTTATTACAAGAAACATTAAAGGAAGGGCAGAAGGAAGAGACATAAGCTCAGAGTCTAGATTTACACAAAGGATTGAAGCATAAAGAAACGGTAAGTGCATGTGAATATATAGACATTTTCCTTGTTTATTTACATTTTTTGAAAGATAATTAAGGAAAACTAACAAAAATATTCTGTGAGATTTATAATTTACTTCAGTTTAAGCACATTAATAAATAAACATCAAAGATACACAAAATGATGGCCATAATTTATATAAAGAAAATAAAAATAATTATAATGGTTTAGTAATTAACCACAATGAGTGAATAAAGTTTTCCCTGAGGAGCTAAAGGATTTGACCGTAAAAAATTACAAGGTCAGAAGATAAAAGTAGAAAAAAATATAGGTCGTACAAAGGCCCTTTATAAAAGCCTACAAAGAGAGTTATATCATAATGTAGTTAAGTTGTGGTACAGCGATGAAAAAAAAATAGGCTTAAAAAGGTCAGTGGAAGTCTATTAGTCCTTACAGCCAGAAAAAGGAATTTGATTTTATTGTGACTATAGCTGCCAGACAATACATGATTATAGCCAGAATAATTACATGGTCTGATTCACATGATTAAAGTTGATTAAAGCTCTACTACATTAGATTTTAAACACATTCAAATGTGTCTATGTTTCTTTTGCATATTTTTTAAGCCCTCTTAAGATCGATAGACTAGAAAGAGAGAAATTAGGAATAAATACTATATTTCATAGGTCATAAGATGTCACTCTGATGAGAACAGTGCTAATAAGATCTGAAGTCTCCCTTGGGAGATCATAGAAGTAATAATTGAGCTAAAGTCAGAATGATTATTAGGTATTAAAGCAGGCAGGTTGGGGGAATGTTTCAGGAAGTAACAAAAACTTCCTTCAATAAGTTTCTGATGTAAAAGGACCTGGGCTTGAAGAGAAAGAACCATGAGAGATGAAAAAATGGTAGGTAGATTCTGATCTTAAGAAAATATTATTTTGACCTACTTCACGATTGAGTATGATATAGTCAGGGGTGTTGTAATGACATGCTTTAAATCTACCCTTGTAGGACATCTGAAGTGCATGTTAACTTATTTCCCTGTTAATTGCAATACACATTGATCAGCTTCTAGAGAATGTGACCCTCAGTCTTTCATCACTGTGACCCCTGCACTAGTTACAGTTTTCACATCAAAATAGCCCCATGGGCACAGCCTTGTGACATGGTCCATGCTAAACCCTCTAATCTGTTCAAACCATTTCTTAGTCAAACACAGTTTATCTTAGTGACAAAAATGCATCTTTAATTATACATTAAACATAGCAAATTTTACCTAATATACTTGTATTTTTTGCCTAGATGTTAACAATTCTTTAGTTAAAAGTGGCATAATATTGCAGTATATCTGTTCTTCCCTGAGCCTTCTACATGGTTTGCTAACAGTTTGTACTTCTGCACCCTAATAACCCTCACCCAGCAAAACTGAGCCCTCAGAGTTTATTTAAAAAGACTTTATGATTAAAAAATACCTAATGATTCAGCATGGATTGCTGGAATTAAAGTTCATTTGAAAAGATTTTATTAAATAGCACTGTTCCTCATTACATATATTACCATAGACCAAGACACGACTTCAAAATATGAATATCTGTTTTCTCCCTGTGTTTTCCTGAATGACATGATCCTTTTTCCATTCAGAGAAAGGCTAGTTGAACTAGGATAAAGCAGAGGCCAAATACTGCCTTTTGTGTTTCAAAAGTCTAGTAATTGGAAGGAAATAGAAAGAACTCACATTACGGAATACACACACACACACACACACATATATATATATATGAAAGAAAATATTGATAGTATAAAAGTGAAGGTATCCTGTCTACAGAATACATGGAGAATAAAACAAGGAAAGTGTTAGAGTGGGAACAGGGAGAACTTAGAAGGAGAAAAGTCCATTTGGAGAAAGGTTTAAGCTTCAAGTGAGATGAGCCTCAAGTCAAGTAGAACAGTAGAAACAAGTGAGATTTATATAATCTAAGAGCAAAAAATAAAATAAAATATAAAAACATGTGCACCTCTATTTCTTAAGAAACTTTAGGAACATAGACTTCATTCTAGAAACACGCAAGCAATATTTCTAGAAATGAATTTGCTTGGTTCTCCTTTGCTCCAGTGAATAATAACACCAGTTTCAGAATGGCATTGCAATTGACGTGATGTAACATCCTTACCGATGTCTTCATCTGGTATAGTGGAAGTGGAACAGTGAATACCAGCCAGGAGGGCTGCTAAAAGTAGAGAATTCTTTAAACTTCAACATCAGAGTAAGCAAAGACACCAGATTGGATCAATAAAAAATGCTCACATGGAATTATCAATCTTTCAGTGGATGTCAACAAGGAGTAAAGCCCCCCAACCCAGGAGTGGATAAACAAGCTGTGGTATATGTACATCATGGAATACTATACAGGCATTAAAAAGATGGAGACGTTACAGCCTTTGTATTAAAACGGCTGGAAGTGGAACACATTATTCTTAGTAAAGCATCACAAGAATGGAGAAGCATGAATCCTATGTATTCAATTTTGATATGAGGACAATTAATGACCTAGCACATGGTGGGGGGTGGGGGAAGGGGAGAGCAGAGAGAGAGTGAAGGAGAGAGGGGGGATGGGGGAAAAGGAAGAATAGAGAGAGGGAAGGAGGGAGGTGGGTGGGGTCTTGATGTGTGACATACCACTTGGGGGCATAACACAATTATAAGAGGGGCTTTACCTAACAAATGCAATCAGTGTAATCTTGTTTCTTGTACCCTTAAAGAATCTCCAACTATAAAATTAAAAAAAAAACCAAAACCATGAAATTCTTGTCACTATTAAGGCATGGGAAGTTACACACAATTCTAAGGAGCAGGCAGGGGAATGAAAGTGGACCAGGAATAAGAGTTACCCTCCCCACTGAATGGGGAGTTGAAATAGAGAATAAATTACAGGGGCAGCGCCTGTGGCTCAAAGGAGTAGGACACCAGCCCCATATGCTGGAGGTGGCGGGTTCAAGACTGGCCCTAGCCAAAACTGGAAAAAACAAAAAATTTACAAAAATAAAAATAAAAAAGACAACTACATTTCTTGCACATCTGTGTTCTGGAGTGAGACTTACACATGCTCTGAGTGTGCTGTGTGCTTACCGGGAGGCACACTTTACATTACTGTTGAACCGTCAAGTATAAGGTGCGTCTGTGTTTGTTTTTTCCTCATCTCCCTGAAAAAGGCAACAAAACTCAGACATTTTTTCTTAGCTCATTGTTTTCATGATGATACCTCTCAGTTACCAGCTAAATCACTTAAATTTCAAAAACAAAACCATAAACATCTCCTTCTCTCTGGAAAAGGATAAGCTCTTCTAAGATTATAGCTGTAGTTGATTATAGTCGAGATCTTTTCCACCTTTTATGTTCATCTCATGGAAAATAATCGCATTAAGGGATTTTGATTTAGGTGCTGGTGTCATCAGCTTCTACGCCAAAATGGTATTGATATGAGCCTACCACCTTGACTCTCCTTGAATTCACAGTTGTACCCAGACATTCTGTGCAAGTTTATTAAGCATGCATGAAAATGGCACTTAATAGGACTAAATTCCAGGTGGTGATATACTTTCCTATTTCACATTCAGGTTTTTACCACTTTATAGTAAGTTATATAAATTTGCTTAGATTACTGTATCTGATTCGTCTCTAAAATGTCAGTATCAAAAAATATTTGTTCCTGATTATATCCTGTTCTTCCAATGTACTTGTTAAAGATCTTTATTACTGTGATCCATGGATTCCATCAAGATCTCCAATCCATTTACTACAGCATTCATTGACTATCGTTCAGACTTGTCTGTTGACCATTTGTTTTGAGTCTAGTCCACGGTCATGCTCCATCATCACCACTTATTCTTTGTAAATCCTACCAAATCCCCTGCTTTTATGAGACACTGGGAGCCCCCACCTCACAATGTTACAGTGATTTAAACCCCACCATCCATTTACCTTCTTTGGGTTTGTACTGCAACAAATACTGGCTTAACGAGCCTGATTCATTTCATACTGTACCTTTTATTTTCTCTTTTTACTAAATTTTTCTTAAATCATAACTGTATACCCTTATGGGGTACAATATGATGATTTGATACGCAGTGTGGAATGCTTAAATCCAACTAATTAACATAACCATCTCCTCACTTACATATTTTTTTGTGGTAAGACATTTATAAAATACTCTTAGTTGTTTTGAATTGTAATCTTGCATTGTGCACATTAGGTGAGATCTTGCCAGATACCTTCCCTTCACTCATCTACCAAACCCACAAAGAGTAAATAGTACCTATATTATATAATCTTTTCCAAAACATAGAAAAAGAAGGAGTTTTCCCCAACACATTCTATGCAGCAAATATCACCTTGATCCCCAAACCAGGAAAGGATCCAACAAAGAAAGAAAAATATAGACCAATATCATTCTTGCATATCTATGCAAAACATATTCAGTAAGATCTTAGCAAACAATTCAGCAACACATCAAAAACAATATACACCAAGATCAAGTTGGTTTTATCCCAGGGTTACAAGTTTGGTTCAATATACATAAATCTATAAATATAATAAACTGCATAAATAAAATTTAAAAAGACCATATGATTCTATCAATTGATGTAGAAAACACATTCTAATTTAAATTAAATAATTCTATACAGCTAATTGAAAATGTATATTAGCATACAATTGAAAGAATATCTATATTATATATATATATGTTTCATTATTCTGACAAGATTTCCCTAAATTTAAGAAAAAATATTCAGCAAAAAATCCTTGTAAAGTATTGGTCCTATTGAAATTTGGTCATAATTCTTTTAATTTTTAACTGTATATATAGAAATACTCTATTTTGATATTATATTATATATAAAAAATATACTACTATGAAAAGTAACAGAATTATCACACTATTTTCTCTCAATCTCTTGAATATATTGGTTATAGTTTTACGTTTTCAAAGTTTATGGCCTCTATATTGTGTAGTATTGATCTTGATTTCTACAATTATTTAGTCTTTAGTTATACATTTAAATACATTCAATAATAATTAGCTTTTTCTCAAAGATTCTGTACTTCTAAATTCTTTTTGAATTCACCTCTTTATTAATTTTTTAAGTTGTCTAGTCATTTTTTTCTTTTTGTGGTTTTTGGCTGGGGCTGGGTTTGAACCCACCACCTCCAGTATAGCCCTACTCCTTTGAGCCACAGGCGCTGCCCTCTGTCATTCTTTTCTTTTGCTTTGTTATTACTAAGACTTGCTTATAGTTTTTAATTCATTAAGTTATCATCATTTAAGCAAGTCTTAGGAATAATAAAACACGAAAACATTGACTAGACATAAAATTCAGTGATGAGAAAACCAGCACCAAGGCTCTGGGAACCATGATTTCATTTCAGTTATATTTTACGGTTGGATTTTCCAGAACTCTTTGATTCCTATGTTTATATTTCTCCGATTAGCTACTAAGTGGTAGATTTACAGAAGTCAGAGACCAAGGCTGAGTATAGACGCTGATCCTTTGAAGCACTTGTGGTGTTCTAATGACTTCATTTGACTCATGGATATTTGGAGAAAAACGTCGTCATGGGCAAGCACCCAGTTCCCACGGTTCCAGAGGCTGCATGTAAGGAAGCCCTGATTCCACCTTTGTAAACTTCCCCCTTACGCCTCTTTCACAATCAGACATCTGGATGGTAATGGCACTGACTAACACATTTGGGATAAGTTTCTGCTTCCCTGCTCATGCTAATGTCCACTTCCTGTCTGCCGTGTTAACCAAGAGTGAAAGATCAGCCCTATGTAAACCATGAGAGCATCTGTGAGGGATGCTGGGATAGGTTGGCTGCTGACCCCACATCAGCCACTGCAAAAACCTGCTGGATAGATGTCAAGATCAAAAGTCAGGAAGCCATTTCAGTCAACGATTTACACCATGGGTTACGCTGGGTTCCAAAGGTCCTCGTCTGTAGGTATGTCGCTGATATGCCCTTAACTAGCAACCACCCAAAGCTTGTCCATGGTGACATGTCTGGAGCTCCACATCTCATTTCAGCCTTGTCCTTACCCGCCCCTCGTGCCTTCACAGAACTGGAGCCTGGTTTTGTGCTGTTTCCTGTTCTGCCTGTGCTCTCTCTCTTTGGACAAAGATTCAGCTTCACCATTTTGTTCCTCAAGGATAAAATGTCTATTCTTTCCCTCTTATTGGCAGTATTTCATGAGGATGAAAGTCAAACACAGAGAGGAAATCGGGACATTGAAGACCGAGTGTGGTGGGCATTGGTAACACTCACTAATAACATGATTTAATTGGACCAAGTAATTTGCCTTATTTTCTTCAGAAAATAAGAAATAAAGAATTAATAAATAAGAATTAAAATTCTTTTTAATTTCTTAGACTATAGATAAGACTTGTCTGTTCGCATGTTTAGTTAACCAAAACATCAATGTTCTTGAACGTCAAAACTAAGTGTAGGACATCAATATGAGATTTAAAAATCCCATGACTTGGCACAATTCAATTTCACCTAGCGATCTCTTATATTTTGATTAATTAATGTCTTATGAAAAACACCAGATAATTTGTCATTTGTGATAATCTGGTAACATTAATAATGTTATCATATATTCTTAAGCTAACCAATCTTCTGAGCTAACAATAAAATTTAATGTCTTATTACAAAATGATTGATATGATTACAAATTTATTTGTATAATTATTTATTGAAGGACAAAAAATAAATTAACATGAATTTTTCTTTTGAAATTGTGTGTTAGATAAATGCCTTGGTGGTCAATAAACAGAAAATGTATATTCCTACATTCTGCAAAAGTAAATTCTTTTGAGTTGATTAGTAATTGGAATTCCACCGAATTCTACAGAAAATATTCAACAAGTTATATGCCAAATAATACTCAAGGATTGATCTCAGTATTCCTTAAGTTATGCAGAATCATATCAATCTTTTGGAGTAATGTCAACTTTATGCTAATTTACAAGTACTATGCAGGAGTTTATTAGATTTTATAAATGGCTCTCACAGGAGTTATATACTATTCTAAAAAAACAATGCATTTTTTTTGTAATAAATGCAAAATTTACTCTTGGCTAAAAAATAAAACAACAGACTTTAAATTAGGACTATGTGTTCTTTATACATTCTGTTTCTGAATATTATGATTTTTAACTTAAATCCTAAATAGAAAATCACATGGTTCATATTTAAAACTGTTTAATATTACTTTGAGGCTAATTACTGAGTAATAAAGACTGACAGTATTCCTAGGGGAAAAATAAAATTAAATTGAGTTGACTGCCAAAGAAATTGCTGCACAAGTCAAGTCACTTTATTGGCCGTACTATGCAAATTGCCACAAAGAGAGTAGCAATTGAAGGGCTAATTTCATGGTTACATCAACATGTGTGGACAAAAGAGATTGACAATTACCCTGACTAATAAATTTAAGATAAATTGGAATGTATTTTTTGATTTTGATACTTGACAAGAGTTATAAACTATGAAGTCCAAAGTTAAATCTATCAACTCAGTCAATTAAAAGGAAAGAAAACGAACCAAAGATAAACTGTTCTCTGAATGAATTTACCCCTTGTTTATGAGGACTTTAATCTTCTGTTAAATCAAATGGACAAAACTTTGTATAGACTTTGTTTTTATATGTTATTAATTCATTACACTAAATGGAATGGTTATTGAATGTAGCTTTAAATGGAATTACTTCAATATGTATTATAAGAAGTATACCTTGTGTGGTATACCTCATATTACCTAATCTCCTAAAAATGCTTACAGGAAGAGTTCTCATAAAACCTATAATAAGAGCCAAATGTTGGTCAACCAGCCACATATTTAATTTTTGCTACATTTACAACATGAAAATAATATTCTAAGTTTCTAAGTAATGTGTAGAATCAGTATAGAGCCTAAACTCTATGTTAACTTAAAGCTTACTATCTCACATAGCATATAGTATATTAGTATGAATCACTATGAAAGCTTGAGAAAAGTTCCCTGGCCAACTATAGTCACTACTTCTCCTATAATAATCATTTTAATCCTTAATCTTTCTTGAGTCAAATTAAAGGAAGGCTAACATAGATCTAGGAAGTCCTCACTTTGTCAGATCCCCAATATTTCAAGTCAGTACAAGGAGCCCTCTGAGAACACCATTAAGTCTGTGTAAACAGAATAGGAAAAATGTGAACCCTGAAAGTTCCAGGGTAGTTCAACCTTTTTTTCCCCCAGCGAGCTGTCCCAAAGGCGTAAACCAGGAATAGCACAAACAAAGAAAGGTTAGAGCTACAGAAACCACATATAGCCAGAGCCTACCTCAGCGGTATAATAGGCTTTGAGATGAAGCCAGGATAAAGTTAAATTTTAGAACTAAAAGAAAGTGAAAAACTTCACTTTCTCAAATCAACCCTTATCTTTGATTCAATGTACAACTACTTGTTACAGTAAGAATTCATGTAATGGGATACCAAAAATATTCATTCCATCGCTTATATAAATAACCTGCACCTTCTCCCACTTTGTGCCCATAAATCTGAAACATCAGCATTTACTGAGTGCCTGGAATGGAAAATCACTGGGTCCAAAGACAGCAATAGTGTAAGCGCACCCGAATTTACAGAATCGAGAAAAGGTTTTACACCAAAAACAGCAAGATCAAAGAGTTAGATGTTTAAAGGATATCGCAAACATTAATATCCTAAGCTCGCCTCGAAAAAAGTGAGAGATTATCAGGATGTCTTCCCAATCTTCTTTAATAAAAGATTTAATTACTATATTTTAGTAGTGTTTACTTGCAAAAGTACATAACAATGCACTATTTTTGAAAAATATTCATGTTTATGATAAAGAGACCTCTGGTATAAGTCTGAGGGACAGGTGTCTCTGATGAAATAAAAGCAAACAGAGAAGAAATGAAACTGGCCCATTCAGGTAGCTGAAGGCTAAATTTAATGGCCAGTCTCAATCATTTTATTTAAATCGTAAGAGAAGAATCTTAATTTTTTTTTACAAGCGAACAGTTTATTAACAATTAAACAAAGGTATGATGTGATACAGTACCAGCAAGACACTCAAGATAAGTATAATAGTACCACTCACACAAAAACTTAAATTTCACCTCAAAAAAAATCACAAGACCAAAGAGAAAGCAATTTCACTGTTATAAAGTAAGATATTTCATGCAAAGTATTAACTAGGCCCCCCCAAAGCCCAACCTCCCAATTTTAGTCAAAATTGGATTCAATTTTGGTCAAAAAAGTGGACCAGTTTTGGTCAAAATTGGATTCAATTTTGGATCAAAGTACATTACTTAAACACTAATTTTTTAATTTAACTTCTTAATATGTTCTTCAGGATATTGTATCCTCATTTATAAGTGAAACATGTTTGTAATTTCCCTTTATAACAATCTATTTTCTCCAATTTCAATATCAGGTGTATCCAGATCAAGTAGAATGATATTGAAGAATCTTAATTTTTAATTTGCATATTTCTCCACATGGGATCCAACACCAAGCTCTATTTACTCTACTTTCATATGTACTTGAAAGTATCTTTTTCTCTGCATTCCCCAAGACACCGCCCTCACAGAGCCTCATCATTTTCCACCTAAATCTCAGTTGCCTACCTACTTGTCTTTCCCCACTTTCAGCGCCTCACATTCCCTGTAAGTGGAATTGGAGTGGCTGCTCCAATCTAAAGTAATACCAAATTACTCTTCTATTTCAAGGCTTCAGTGGGAACCACTGCACTTAGATTAGAAATCTAAGCTCCCTCTCATTATCCTTTCAGAATGATTCCCTCAGGAAACACATGGACCATCTATAGTGACATCCTATTTGTTCTTTCTGGGTAAGATTTCATACTTTTAAAATTCTTGCATAGAAAATAACATTTCAACATTCTTCTCCATTATAGTTCTTATATGGTTTTATCTTATTTAATATATTTGTAGTTTTGTTTGTTTTTGTTACATAATTGATGTATCACCCCCCACCAAATAAGTGATTGTCCCATAGTATATAACAATGGTGCATCAATTCTAATTTAATATGAAATTTAAATGCTAATAAATATTTGAATCACATATATCCTTGATTCTATTCCTGTACTTTTGCATTGTTTCACTGATGATTTTCCTTTTTTTTCCCACTGGTACACTGCTGGTTAAAAAATAATTTGACATTCTGATGGGATGATAAACTTCTATCAATTTTTTTAAATAAAATCTTTTTAATTAGAACTTACTTTTCCAGATGAAATTATATACCTATGGTGCATTCCTCTTCCTATAGCACATTGATATATTGCTTGCAGTTTTCTAGCATATACAGGAGAACCTCCATAGTTGGCCACCTCCATATATTGATCACCTCCTAACGTTGACCTAATTTTCACAGGCTGGATGTGCACCACACATACAAGTCAGTAATGTAGGTCTGGTTCTTTACGTTGACTATCTCTATATGTTAGTATGTTGTCCAGTTTGTTAAAGTACTTTGAGGGGTCAACTTATAGAGACTCTACTGTACATATACATACACACACATATGTATATATTTATAGCATATAGATGTATGTAAAGTACATTTTGGCAGTTTCCCTTCCAGCTGCATGCCATGATCTTACTTATTATATTTACTATCATTCATACGATATTTTTAATTACGTCTATGATGGAATTTTATAACTATTTTTAACTGGTTATCATTTGTATACAAGAAAGTTATTCTAGTTCACATCATAATCTCATTTCAGAGAAAATGTTTTAAGTATATCTATTAGTTTTAACAATTTTTAATTGTTTTCTATGTATTTGCATTTAGTTATATTAACTGTAAATAATTTATGTTTTGCATTATTCAAACATGCCTTTTTAATTAAATTGTCTATATCTTTAAAACATTAAATAATAACAGTATCAACTTAGGAGAACGTTATTAATTCTGTGACTTCATGAGAATACCTGAAATATTTAGGTATTCCCATGAAGTCATAAAAGTATGACTTTTAGCATTATATTATTTTTTACAAATACATGTGTAGGAAGTATCCTTTTATTCATATTTTCCTTGAATTTTAAAAATTAGTAATGGCTACTACCAATGGCTCCATGTAGCCAATTTTTTTTAGCATCTAATGGCAGATTTACTATAGTTTTCTCTCCATATTATTAATATAGCAACTATTGATAAATTACCTAAAATTGAACCAATCTTACATTCCTGGAATAAATCCTACTTCATCTTTTCAGAGTTTCCTTTAAATACTCTACTAGATTTGATTTTTAATGCTATCAGATAATTTTTTATTTATATTTATAAACAAGAATACTATCTCCATTTATTCATCAGATTCATAAGTTTAGGCTTATGATACTTTTTAAAAATGAAATGAGATTAACATAGAATAACATAGTAACCTGTAAATTGAAGGTTGGTCAGTATCTGCCCATAAAGCCATCTGGGCGCCATACTTGTGTGATGTACATCTGGAAAAAGTCTCAATTTTGCCAGGCCTGCTGGCTTATGCCTGTATTCCTAGCACTCTGGGAAGCTGAGGTAGGTGGATTGTTTGATTTCAGAAGTTTGAGATCAGCCTGAGTAAGAGTGAGACCTTGTCCTAAAAAAATAACTGGTCATTGTGGCGGGCACCTGAGTCCCAGCTACTTTAGAGGCTGAGACAAGAAGATTGCATGAGTCCAAGAATTTGAGGTTGCTGCAAGCTATGAGACCACAGCACTCAACACCAGGGCAACTGAGTGAGATGCTGTCTCCAAAAAGAAAAGTCTCAATTTTGCTCTGATTATTAGCCTATTTAAAATATCTGACATCAGTCAACTTCACTTAACCATTTATGGAAAAAATGTATGTATAATTCTGGATTTACAAATTTATTACCAAGTATTTCTAAAAATATTCTTACTTATATAATAATCTGTTCCAAAGGTATGGCTACTATATGTATTTCTTGTTGTTAACATGGGTTTTCTGTTACATTTTCCAAGAGAAAGCATCTGGCTTTAAAAATCAATTCTATCTTTAACTCTTGTTAATTTTAATTGCAACTTTTATTAATTATTTTAGTTTAGCTATATTTTTATATTCAGTTACCAAATGAAACCTATAAGAAAAAGTATCCAATGTACTCAGCCCTAATATGAAGAAGTCATTTTAGATAAAAGACATCTGCACCTGAAAATTAATTGCAGCACAATTCACAGCTGCAATGCTATGAAACCAATCAAAGCGTCTGTCAACCGATGAGCAGATAAAGAAAATGTGGTGCGCGCACACACACACA
>CAUYON010213058.1:0-11395 GCA_963573935.1 Arctocebus calabarensis
GTGGCGGGCGCCTGTCGTCCCAGCTACTTGGGAGAAGGAGGCAAGAGACTCATTTGAGCCCAGGAATTGGAGGTTGCTGTGAGCTGTGATGGCACAGCACTCTATTCAGGGTGACAGCTTGAGGCTCTGTCTCAAAAAAAAAGAAAAAGAAAGAAAGAAAATGTGGATACAATTTACCAAATGGAACTGGCTGAACTGCAGAATTGTGACTCTCTGAAAGACGCATTCAATTCAAGCAGCCTTCCTAATTTCTATGCATCTCTCCCCTCTGAGACATATCCTAATCTCAGGAACCATGCACTCAAAATGGCAACCATCTTTGGCAGCACTAATGTCTGTGAACAGACTTTCCAGAATGAAACATCTGAAATCTCCAACCAAATCTAGACTAACTGATGCACACTTGCATCACTTGTTACAACTAGCAATGACAAATATAAAACTGGACATTGACCATCTCATTAGCCAAAAGCAGGCCGGCCCATAGTTCCCATTGAAATACTGGTAAGTTTGTTGATTTAATTTTATTTGTTCTTCATTTTAAATATCGTATTTGTTCCCATTTTTGTTTTTTTACATCCAAATAAGATATGTGGAGTGTGCATAGGAATTTGTTCATAGTTTTTGTTTTTAAACTATAGTCCAGCCCGCCAACGGTCTGAGGGACACTGAACTGGCCCCCTGTTTAAAAAGTTTGAGGACCCCTGGGTTAAAGTAAAGTCAAATGCAAGATAAATGCATGAAAATAGTCAAGAAAAGTGTGGAAATGAAGATGAATGGGAAGGGGGCTTTTGTTAATAGATACCAGAAGATACTACAGAACAATGATATTCAACTGGCCATCAGAGGATCTTAGGTGTGCCTCAAAAAATTTTAAAGATCATTAATTATTTTGAAAGTTCAAAGTACAGTAAGAATACATATATATATATATATATTTTGAGACAGAGTCTCACTTTGTTACCCTTGGTAGAGTGCCATAGTGTCATAGCTCATAGCAACCTCAAACTCTTGAGCTCAAGTGATTCTCTTGCCTCAGCCTCCCAAGTAGCTGGGACTACAGGTGCCTGCCACAACACCTACTTATTTTTAGAGATGAGGTCAGTCTTAAACCTGTGAGCTCAGGCAATCCACCTGCCTCAGCTTCCTAGAGTGCTAGGATTACAGGTGTGAGCCATAGTATATATATTTTTTTACTCTTTTTGTTGATCAACATAATTCAAGTGTGCCGTGGAAGTTTAACTATAGGTTCAACTGTGCCATGAGATAACAAAGGTTGAAAATCACTGCTGTAGAACCACAAGACCAATATAATTTTAGCATGGGAATTGACAAATACATCAGTTGGATTAAATAGAGAATCCAGAAATGCAGGGTGGCCATAAAGTTCGTGGGCAGTGTAAAATAGTGTGCAATTTAAAATTGCACATGAAGTTTATGGACACCCTATAAATATCAATACATGTGAGATTTTATTAAATAGCAAAGACATTTTAATTGAATATTTGATAAATGCTTTGACATAATTGGTTATCCATCAGAGTAAAGTAAATCTCTTTTTAAAAATATCATATGTGTTTTAGTTATCTATTGCTGCACAGCAAAGTACCCCCCAAATTGCCAGCTTAAATCAGCAGTGGTTATCCTCTCACAGTTTCTGTGGGTCAGGGATCTGCGTATGGCTCATGAGGGCCCTCAGCTGCAGGGTCTCTCAAGGCTGCAAAGTGCGGGCTAGGGCTGCTGTCAACTTAAGGGTTGACTAGGGAATGATTCACTTCCAAGTTCGTGCCTGTGGTTGTTGGCCGGATTTAGTCCTCACTGGGCTATTGGACTAAGGGTCTTAGTTCCTGGGCCGGCGCCTATGGCTCAAAGGAATAGGGCACTGGCCCCTTATGCTGGAGGTGGTGGGTTCAAACCCAGCCCCAGCCAAAAACTGCAAAAAAAAAAAATAAGGGTCTTAGTTCCTTAAGAGGTGTTGGTTGGAAGCATTACATTGTATGAATTACACCACCATTTACTTATCTATTCTAACATTAATGGGCATTAGTGTTTTTTCCCCAGCAGTTTTGGCTTTTATGAATAGTCCTATGAATATTCTTGTGTCTGTCCTTTCCACATATCTATGCATTTCTCTTGGGTATATACTTAGGAGCGGAACTTTGGTGTTATAGGATATATGTGCACTTAACCTCAGTAAATTTTGCCAGTTTTCCAAGTTGTTGTACTGGATTACATTTAGTGGTGGTAGGGGAGACTTTCTTACACAATACAGAAAATATAGATGCTATAAAAGAAAAAACTGGCCAGGCATGGTGGCTCATGCCAACACTTTGGGAGACTGAGAGAGAAGAATCCCAGCACTTTGGGAAACTGAGACAGAAGAATCATCTGAGGTCAGGAGTTTGAGACCATCATAAGCAACATAGAGAGACCCTGTTGCTGCAAAAAATTTAAAAGTTAGCTTACAGTGGTGGTGTGTGCTTGTAGTCCCAGCTACTAGGGAGGCTGAGGTGGCAGGATCACTTGAGCCCAGGAGACTGAGGTTGCAATGAGCTATGATCACGACACTGCACTCCAGCCTGGGTGATAGAGCAAGGCCTTGTCTCAAAGAACAAAACAAACAAAGAACCCCCCTCAAACCTTCCAAAAACAAGATACACATAAAAAACTAAAAACTTTATAATAGATACCATAGACAAACATCAGATTAGAAAAATACTGGTGATACAGAAGATAAAGGGCCAACATCTGTTATATACAAACTACTCCTATAAATTGGCAAGAAAAAGACAAAAAAATGAAAAATATGTGAAGGCTATGAATAGATGCTTACATAAGATAAACTCCAAACATGTGAACATGTGCTCAAAATCACTAGCAGTCAGAGAAATGTAAAAACAAGATTTAAAAAGTAACAGCAAGTATATCAGTTTATGCCCATAAATTTGCAAAATTTAAAAAAGAAGGCTACAGGAATAGAAGAATATTGATAATATTCAGCTTCAGTGGAGTTATGAGTATTTGGGGGTTCACCATACTATCCTATCTCCTTTCAAAATCTCCATAATAAAGAGGAAAAGAAACTCGAATAAACAAACAAGTAAACATAAACAAGGCTAAACCTACTAAAGTCAGGAATGGGGGGAAGAGCACCATCTCAGACAGTGCTGGGAGAAATGTAAATCGTTACAGACTTAGTGTATTTGCATGCGATCTGGTAACAACTGTTAAAAATTATTAAAAAAAATAACTTTTTTGACCCAGAAAACCCACACCTGGGGATCTTTCCCATAAAAATAAAAGTTTGAGGTTTACAATGGTAGAATGTAATAAGCATGCTTTTATCACCCTTGGTAGAGGGTCATGGTGTCACAGCTCACAGCAACCTCCAACTCTTGGGCTTAGGTGATTCTCTTGCCTCATCCTCCCAAGTAGCTGGGACTACAGGTACCTGCCACAATGCCCAGCTATTTTCTTGTTGCAGTTTGGCCAGGGCCAGTTCCAATCGAATCCTCCACCCTTGGTATATGGGGCAGGAGCCCTACCCACTGAGCCACAGGTGTCGCCCTACATCATGGTTCTTAGGGCAAACAAGTAGAAACAACCAACGTGGCCTTCAATTGGGAAACAGCTGACTGAATTACAGAACATTTGCACTTTGGAGTATTACGCAGTCGTTCAAAAATCATACACGAGAGGACATTCATTAACTCAGAAGGATTTCTGTCACAGTGAGAAGAGCCAGGTGCAGAAAACAGCATAATAGGAAGCTATTTTTATGGAACCACGTATATGTTTTCAAATTTTTTCTCCATAAGCATGGAGAAAAATACAGAATGTAATACATTGCTTTGTTTTATTTTAATTAATTAATTAAATTTTCAGAGACAGGATCTCCAGAGTTCTGTCGCCCAGCCTAGAGTGTGTACTGGTTTGTCAACAAGAGTTTTAGGTGGGCAGAGGAGAGGGGGGCTGTTATACTAATGAAGGGTTAACATTTACAAAATAGAAACAGCAGGGCTACTAGAAAAAGCTACTCAAAAATAGAAAATATTCTCATTACATATTTATCTTGTTTATGTAAAAATAGACGTATACATGTGGCATCTGTTTATGAGTTAGTGTGCAAATAATGTCCCTGACCAAGTGAGAGACCTGTTTATGTTACTATGTGGGCAGGTTTAATTCCCGTATTTCCACACTCCTTTCCACACTCCGCCAGTTCTTCGCATAATAAATTCAGCACACTAGAATGTCTCTGGAAACAAAGTGGGTGGCTACAGCTCAGGCCAATGTAAAACAAACAAACAAAAAACAAAGTAGGAGTCTTCCTTTCATCCTCTCAGTATAAAAATAGTCACTGTTGAAACAATATATAAGACCTTTGCTTTGCTTCATGATTTACTTCGTCTGTTAAGTAACTTGCAGTATGGATTTTAAGCCCCCTTTTTACAGATGAGCAATCCAAGTTTCAGACCGGTGAAGTAATTTGCCCAAGTTTACAAAGCTAGTAAGTAATCAGACAGCTTTGTTCGACTCCTGAGTTTGTGAGCTCACCTCTATGTTATATATATATCCTTTTGCCTATCTTCCCCTTGATACGTTTTCCACGGGCTCCCCTCCTCTGGATCAGGTGTGACCTAGAGAGACAGGTTAACTTATTAGACCTCAGATAAAGGAGCCGGTGAGGTGGCTGGGCCTGTTCCCGGGGCAGGAGCAATCCCAGGCGCTTATCTGGCCATGCTAATTCACTGGCAGAGCACACTACGGTTTAAGGCCAAAGCCCAAGTTGGGGTTCCTTTGCTCATCCTTGCTTCCTATCTCTCCGCTGGAGACCCTGAGGCCTCATTTCTCCTCCGAGGACTCCCACGCACAGACCCAGCACCCAGACATCTCTTCCTCTCCCCACACTCGCTAATTAATCACTGGGTCAAGGTTTCCAAGGAAAGGTAGGAGGAGCATTCTGCTTTCGCCTCACCAGAGGCCTCTAGTGGTAACATTTCAAACGGCAGTGTTGAATTGAATTCCATTTGAATGACGCAGAAAGGCGTGCAAACTTTCAGGTGCCCTTAGGAGTCTTGGTTACCTACCGAGTGAGGAGAGAGGGGAGAAAGGATAGTGACCGGCAGGAGGCACGAAGGAGGCTCCTGGGTGATCTGACCATGCTGTCTTTTTTCATATGGATATTGGTCGCGTAGGCACTTTGTATTTCAGTGGCGTGCAGAGCCTGCTTATGATAGCCAGGTTTCATTTTGAGGAATTTGTGTGTTGTTACTTAATCACATACCAACTCCAAGCTTAGTGACATTACATTAGCATCTTGGAATCAGTTATGGTGGGAGTGGTGTGGAAATTACCAGACAGTATAAATTGGGGCTTGATTTTTAGTTTGTTGACTTCCTAGACGTAGGAAAGTGATAAAGAAATGTTAATAATGCAAATTAAACTTGGAATTGTTTTGAGTCATAACAGCGCTATTCACAATTTGGGAGGAAGTAACCCAAATGCCCATTTATTGAATAGATAAACAAAATATGGCATATATGTATACAGACAATGACAGACTATGCTTCCTTAGAGAGCAAGGAAATTCTGTCACGTGACAGTGTGGATGAACCTCGATGACACCATGGAAAATGAAATAAGATAGTCACAAATGCTGTATGATTCCATTTATGCGAGGTATCTAAAGTAACCAAATTCATTGATATAGAAAGTACAATGATGTTTGGGGGTTGGGGTTGTGGGGCAAAGGGGAATTGTTTAATGGTTATGAGAAAGTTCTAGAGCACTGTTTCCCAATAATATAAATGTACTTAACACTACACAGACCTAAACACTTAAAAATGGAAAGCTATGTCAACCAGTTCGATGAAAATATTTCAAACTGTATATAAAACCAGCACATTGTACCCCATGATTGCATTTATGTACACAACCATGATTTAATAAAAAAAAAAAAAAGAAAAAGATCAGCAAACTTTTAGTTACAATAAAGGGTCATGTTAAAAAAAAAAAAGGTCACTGTGGCGAAGTTTACAATGTGTTTTTTAACCACAATATAAAAAAGATTTTTAAAAAGCATTGAGTCTGTGAATGGCATAAAAAAATCAAGGAAATATTTGTCCAATATTGGAAATTTATTATTTGATTCAGCAAAGAAATTCCTTACATCACTGAAAAATGAGTGAAGTTCCAAAATATGGAACTTCATTGTTTCACATTCATCTTCCTTGTTGTTAATGTAAACAAAAATAACAACCAATGTGCATGTTGGAGACATATTTAGAAAGCTGCTTGTTAAAATTTTACCTGGATACCACTAGTTATATTTGAATAAAAGGTAAAAAACAAATGGAGAAGCAGCCACGTGAATCTATGCATTTAAGGTCAACATATGATGGATTTCATAGCAGTTTTGTGTTATTTTTCTTAATAAAAATGAGAACGTGGACAAAGAAAACTACATTCATAAAACAAACAAAACCTGTACTTCAACTTCAGCTTCAGGCTGTAAGCAACCATCCTGTTGAGTAGTATGTGTTTGTGGAGGTCAAGGAAAGTTGCCTGTGTAGTAGACACTGTAGTGTCCTACCATCATTTCCCATTTGAGGTGAAGGTTAAAGCTCACAGCTGTCTCTTTTTCTCCAGAACATTGCCCTCTCAAGGAGGAACTATTCTGCAGTAGAGTTTATGCTCCAGAAACCCTCCCTGATCAGAACAAGGCTGGACTTTTCCTGAGACTACATCTTTGCCCCATTTATCCCCCTGCCTTACCCTATTATCTCCCTTACAGATACTTCCTGAAGAGGTAAATAAATAAACCACGTGCACGGAAGTACTCTCTCAGGCTCTGTTTCCAGGCAAACCAAACTAAGATACCCTGGATGCTCAGAATTTGGGAGTAGAAGCACTTCTTGAGAATGAGCTTGCCTCTCAAGCGGGTCAAATTTTTGCCAATCCGTTTCCCTTCTGGTTATTGAGGGCTGGGGCTTGTTTCTAGGGAAGAGCCTTGGAACTTGTTAGAATTACAAATTCTTGCTTCCGCCCCAGACCTGTTGAATCAAAAACCAGTAATCTGTGTCTTAGCAAAATCCTCTATCCTAATGTTTTAGGATGATTCTGATACATCTATAATCTGAGAACCACCATTCTTCTAAGTGTTGTGTGATGCTACTCTCTGAGCCTGGAGAAATAACCTGCAGATGTAGACACAGCTCTCTATGTTTCTGCCAAAATATGAGGGGATTAACCTCTTGATGAAGGATTTCTCCCATGAGTTTTAAGTTCACAGGTGAAGAAATGCAGACAATTGACATCTTGACAGGTAAGTGTTTTCTCTTTTTCCTCTTCTGTCTTTTCCATCTACACACTTTTCATTTGGCTGGCAATAGAAACACAGGTTTAGATGCTGGTATGATGAAACTTGCTTTTTTTTTATTTTTGAGACAGAGTCTAACTTTGTCACCCTGGATAGAGTGGTATGGTGTCACAGCTCACAGCAACCTCCAACTCTTGGGCTCAATCAATTCTCTTGCCTCAGCCTCCCTAGTAGCTGGGACTACAGGTGCCCGCCACAATGCCCAGCTATTTTTTTTTGTTGCAGTTATTGTTTTTTGGTTTTTAGCTGGCCTAGGCCAGGTTCAAACCCATGAGCCTTCGTATATGTAGCCGACACCCTACCCACTGAGTTATGGGCACTGCCCTTGAATCTTGCTTTTGGACTAGGAAGTGCTACTTTGGGAAAGAATCAGTTCCTCAGTTTTAAGCTGCTGCAATGGTCATCTTTGGTTCTGGTATTTGCTTGTATTTTCTAAATTTTGGCTGATACACCCTTCTGGACTTTTCCTTCTAGAACTTTGGAAAAGTGAGACATATAAGACTCTAGCTGAAATAAATAACCCAGTTCTGGAGGCCTTGAAAGATCAATATGATCCATTAAGTTCCTTAAGAGGAAATCGATCCATCTGAATGAGTCCTTCTAGCCCATTGAGACAGGGAAGAATGAGGAGGATAGAAAATACTAACAATAATGACAACAACCACAACAACAGCAGTAAAGATGCTGAGTGTTTGACTTGTTTCAGGCACTGTGCAAAGAGCTTGCATATATACTCCACTGTATTTCTATGATAATCCTACAAGGTAATTATTGTTATTATTCCCATCTTATAGAGGACAAAAACAAGTCACAGAGAAATGTCAGAGGAGTTTAGAGTTAACTTTCCCTAGCCATATAATTTGTAAGCTAAACCAAAGAGCCAGGCTTTCACCCTTGGTGTATCTGACTGCGAGTCCTAAGTTCTTAACCTCTGTGCCATGTAGTTTTTCAAAGAGAAGATCATCTGGACACATTTTCATTCTTTCATTTCTCTAGGACTAAATAATATTGCTATGAGTTTTATACATGTTATTTCTGTGGAAACAGGAAACTGATGATAATAGTGGTAAAGTTTTGCTGGGAGTGGTGGCTTATGCCTGTAATCCTAGCACTCTGGGAGGTTGAGGCAGGTGGATTGCTTGAGCTCAGGAGTTCAAGACCAGCCTGAGAAAGAGCAAAACCCTGTCTCTACTAAAAAATAGAAAAAGGAGCCAGGCATTGTGGCATGTGCCTGTTGTCCCAGTTATTTGGGAGGCTGAGGCAAGAGGATGGTTTGAGCCCAGGAGTTTGAGGTTGCCATGAGCCACAATGCCATGGCACTCAGAATGAGACTCTGTCTCAAAAAAAAAAAGAAAAAAAAAAAGATAGTGGTAGCATTTTTAGGGTGGTCACTTCTTTGGGGTTGCTATGGAATTGTCTTACTTAGGCCCTGGGATTATCTCGGAAACATTGCCTAATCTTGTAGTCTGAATCCCAGTTTTGGCTGGGTTCCATCATAGACCGTTATTTGAAATGGGAGTTAGACTGGAGGTGTGTTCTTGGCCATGTATCATAATATGGCCTAAATATGAGCTTATACATTTTAGAAATTCTTGGAAACAACAGTAAAGAGACACTTGTAAGGTCCCTAAGAGGCTACTCTGAGAGCTCAAGGTAGTTCTCTGGACTACAGCCAGAATAGTTCTTATACTTAACTGTCCTTGTAGCCATGGCTCCCAAGAGGTTTGGTTTTAAGTCTGAGTTGCCTGGAGAAAAGGTAAACGGTAATATTGCCAGAATCCTTTACACACAGGCCCTCCTGGGTTGGGAATTCAGTGTGTTGGGGAACGGGTTAAGTTTGGACTTTGGCCTGATCATTTTCTTTCTTTTTTTTTCCAATTCACAGCTTTGAATGGTTCCACTTTTATCTCCTTTGAGACCGGTGTGGTAGAAAAATCTGGAGCTGCTTTATACTGTGTGTGTGTGGCTTAGAAGGGTTTGGTTCCAAGTAGATCTTTGGAAAAAACCCTTTGCCTGGAGATTCATTTTTCCTCATTAAAGAGATCTTGTCTAGGCTCGGCGCCTGTGGCTCAACGGGCTAAGGCGCCAGCCACATACACCTGAGCTGTCGGGTTCAAGGCGGGTTCAAATCCAGCCTGGGCCCGCCAAACAACAATGATGGCTGCAACCAAAAAATGGCGGGTGCCTGTAGTCCCAGCTACTTGGGAGGCAGAGGCAGGTGACTCACTTAAGCCCAGGAGTAGGAGGTTGCTGTGAGCTGTGATGCCACAGCATTCTATCCAGGGTGATAGCTTGAGGCTCTGTCTCAAAAAAAAAAAGAGATCTTGTCTAGAGGATTTCAGGGTGTAAACCTACCTACAGCAGGGGGCAGTAGAGTGTAGCAGTTAAACATGGGCTTTACTGCTGTACTTGAGTTTTGAGACTGGCTTTAGCCAGTAGTTGCCATGCATTTGTGATCACACACCTTTCAATGAGAAACTGCACTCTCAAATATATATTTATGGGGGCTGTCTGCAAAGTATCCAGCCAAGTAATATGAAAAATAATATTAACAATGGCCTGATAATTTTTGGATGGCCCTCGTATATATTAGAATAATTATTTTTAAGTCGTATGCATCATTCGATTCCTAATATTATATATATAATAAAACATAATTTGAAATTAAAAATGGAAAAATGATGAAATCAACTTTAAAAATTCTTTCTTGAAGTGTAATTGACAATGAGCCGCTCATATTAAAGTACACAATTTGGTAAGTTTTGTATACACCACGAAGCCATCCTACAATCAAGACAGTGAATACGTCCATTAGACCCTGACGTGTCCATGGGCCCCTTTGCAGTTATTACTCCTTCCCACTTCTTCCTGCTTTCAAGCAACCAGGAGTCTGATGTTACCACAGATTAGTTTGCATTTTGTGCCCTTGCATACAAATGGCATCATATAGTAGAATTTTTTTTCTTTTTATTTCAAATTAATATGAGGATATACATTTTTTAGGTTACATTGTTTTCAATTCTAAGGTAAAGTTTAAGTTGTAGTTAAGCCCTTCGGGTGGGGGGGGTGCATGAATTTTTTTTGTTTGTTTCACTTTTTTTGTTTTACTCAGCATAATTATTTTCCCTTTAATTTTTTTCCTCTGCAGTTTTTTGGCCGGGGCTGGGTTTGAACCTGCCACCTCCAGCATATGGGGCCAGTGCCCTACTCCTTTGAGCCACAGGCACACCCTTATTTTGCCTTTTAGCCTTTAAAGACAATTATGGATGGGCTCGGCACCTGTGGCTCAAGTGGCTGAGGTGCCAGCCACATACACCTGAGCTGGCGGGTGTGAATCCAGCTTGGGCCCATCAAACAACAATGATGGCTACAACCAAAAAAAAAAAAAAAAAAAAGTAGGTTCGGTGCCTGTGGCTCAAGTGGCTAAGGTGCCAGCCACGTACACCTGAGCTGGCAGGTTCGAATCCAGCCAGGACCCGCCAAACAACAATGACGACTGCAACCAAAAAATGGCCGGGCATTGTAGCAGGCACTTGTAGTCCTAAGTACTGGGGAGGAGGAGGCAGGAGACTCTCTTGAGCCCAGGAATTGGAGGTTGCTGTGAGCCGTGATGCCACAGCACTCTATCCAGGGTGACAGCTTGAGGCTCTGTCTCCAAAAAAAAAATAGCTGGGCATTGTGTCGGGTGCCTGTGGTCCCAGCTACTTGGAAGGCAGAGGCAGGAGACTTGCTTGAGCCCAGGGGTTGGAGATTGCTGTGAATTGTAATGCCATTGCACTCTACCCAGGGTGACAGCTTAAGGCTCTGTCTCAAAAAAAAAAAAAAAAAGATAATTATGGATGAAATTAAGTATGAAATAATGACAAAATTAACTTACAAAATAGTATTTTATTTTGTTTGCTCATGGAATAAAACATGTTGCTCTCAGATTGTAGAGGTTCGTCTTTATGTTCCAGATAAATTTCAATTTAAGTTGAAATTAAATATTTTTAAATTCAATTTTTGTATAGGCAA
>CAUYON010213060.1:0-10834 GCA_963573935.1 Arctocebus calabarensis
GGGCGCCTGTAGTCCCAGCTACTCGGGAGGCTGAGGCAAGAGAATCGCTTAGGCCCAAGAGCTGGAGGTTGCTGTGAGCAGTGTGACGCCACGGCACTCTACCCAGGGCGATAAAGTGAGACTCTGTCTCTACAAAAAAAAAAAAAATTTACATACATATCTTATACTTATCAGAAAGCTAAGGCAGGCTTAAATTGTTAATGAAAACCAGATGTTGGTTGTAAGCCTGGAATGGTGTCTGGGTTTGTGCACCATTGTACCCTGAGGGCCTGCCGCAGAGCCTGGCGTATGGTAGGCAACCAAGAAATATATATTGACCACTGAATGAACGATTGACCCAAGATATCTCACCTTTGTGCCTATGGTGTATTTGTCCAGTTTTTTTTTTTTTTAGAATAGAAACTAATTTCATTCTTTGTATTATTCAACCTGTTTCCTAGGTCAGCGCTCAATGAAAGACAAGGTCACGGGACCCTTTTCCATGGAATCTTAACAGTTAAATCTGTTCTGTTAGCTACAGGCCAGGGCAGGTTCAGGGACAGGGGAGCATTTGCCCCAGGAAGCACCAGGATGCCAGGAAGGAGGATGTAGACATGGGTAGGTGGTGAAGGGAAGCAGTCAGTGCTGGAGGGGTCAGCTGCTGGTACTGGGCCGTGCTACAACCCTAGGAGAAAGAGCAGGCTCTGCTCACACATCCCAGTGGCCTGAGCATGAGTCAGAGCAGTCTGACAAGATGCCAGGAGCCGCCCCTGGGTCTTAGGTGAGTGATGTTTCCGCCTCCTAGAGAGTAACTAGCAGCAACACTGGAAGAGGCCCTGGTCGGTGATAGCATGAGGACAAAAGGCAGGCTAAGATGCGGTGGAATGTTCTGAAACATAGCTGCCCAAGGCAAGGTTGAACACAGTGGTGCCAACAGGATATGATGCCCTTCAGAGAAGAGAACTAGGGTGGAAAAGAAAGTGCTGCCATATCCAGGGCAAATCCGGAAGCACATGCTCCCCTTCCTCAGACTCTTCCAATAGTATGAGGTACCCATGCACCCAAGGTTTCCCTTCCACATTCATGCCAAACACATCATCTAATTAAAGATAACGCTACTACAAGACCCCAGGGCCCAGATCTACAGCCTGGCTTTTCTACCTTGGGGCTGCTGAGCCTGCCCTTTGCACAGTGACCCCAGCACAGAAAAAGCACATCTGACCTACGAAAGAGGCCACTGAGTTTGTTTTAGTCTGAGAGGGATCACTGTCCGAAGAAAACATCCTGCATCGAGAGCAGAATGAAAAGCTGGACACAGCAAACAGTTCCTGCATGTCAGGTGGCACCAAGTGTGCATACCCCCCTCATAGCACTCGTGGCCTCACATCCAACCCTGAGAGTGTTTGTCCTGCTTCAGTAGCCAATACACATAAATCTGCCCAAGCTGACTTCAAGCATGAGGTCACATCAGAAATGAGGTGTGGACTGTATCACTATTTCTTGCACGTGGGGCAGTCATCACCCTCCTATTCGTCTCCTCCATTGAGCTTCCTGGTTTCCTGCTCGACAAGGTCCTGCATCTCTTCCATCCAGAAGCTCCACCAGCCTTTCCACGCTGTGAACCACATCCCCTGGCTGGGTCACATCCCTGCTGCGAGGACGCCAAGCCAAGGATCCCACCAAATCCCGGTTGATGAGCAGTCGAGGCACTGAGCTCCGCACAGCCTCTGACAAGCTGGCAAAAGGCCCCTCCTCCAGGGAGGTCCCAAGGATGAGCAGCAGATCCGCCATGGGGAAATCAACAAGAACCTCTGCGGCAGCCGCTCCCCACAGAGCACAATGTCCAGCTTCACAACCCCAGTGCAGGCTGGGCATGGGGAACCCTGTCCGCCATCACGTCGGCCCAGAAGTCGTCCCCTGGAAAGGGACTTTGACAGACCGTGCAGGTGGCAGAGGCAAAGGTCCCATGAGCTTCAACCAGTTTTGAGGCAGGGATGCCAGACACTCTCTCGAGCCCGTCGCTATTCTGTGTGTAGAGACGCAGAAGCAGCCCCTTGTCGCGCAGCAGTCGGAGGGAGCAGTGAGTGACATTGGGCCTGAAGTTCCCAGGGTACAGCTCCTTGGCCAAAGTGAAAAAGGGCTTGGGGTTGTAAAAGAAAAATGTGAGCTCAAAAATGGCTTCAGGGTGAGGGATATGACACTGCTGGAGGTTGCTGTAGAGGCCACTCCCTGGAGATCTGAAGTCTGGGATGCCGCTGGGGGTGCCGGTGCCGGCGCCCACCATGACAACCACTCTCTGGCAGGCTCCTGCCCGAATCAGCTCAGCTGTGTCCAGCAGGGAAAGCCTCCCCTTCTCACTGTTGCCTCCACTTCCAAAGGTACTTGAAGCACCCACAGAAAAAGATGTGGATCTTCTTCCTCTTGTAATTCACCAGCCCCGCAGCGCCCTGTTCCCGCAGCGGGTGCCGTGCAAGCTGCACCACGCGACAAGCCCCGGCGGGCCCCTGTATGTGTCCAATTCTTCAGGCAATTTAACTCTACCTTTGTTCCTCTTATTCCTCCCCCAAGTATATTTGTAATGGCTACTTTCTTGATGCCTCGTACCCCCTGGGTTGAAACAAAGAGGCAGTTGAGGTAATCTTTGAATCTTAGTCTGGAAAGCTAACTAAACATGCCCTTCAGGCTGGCTCTGTGGGCAAGTGCTCTGCGCTGTGGGGTAGCTGGATTCAATCATTGCTCCCAGTTTGTGGTGTCAGGAGCCACCTGTGCACAGGAAGAGCCTGTATGTCTTTATGTAGAGACTGGAGCCTGCTGTCCCCGCGGAAGAGCATGTTTAATCCATTAAAACAGTTTGGAAGTACATCTGAAGGGAGTATTGTCTCTTTCCTCGTTGTAAAGGACAGTGGAGAGGCATGGGTTTTCCAAAATTAGGGCTTTGGGGTGTTTTTGAGAGAAAAAAAGAGGCTCCTCTAGGTAGATCCTGAATGTAGTGTCAGTACATTAGAAGTCTCTGCCATTAGCTAGACTTATACCAAACTCACACCCTAATTCTACGGTCTCATTTGAGCCGAATTAAGGACTCGCTGTTTGATCCGTCAGAAAGCTGTAATTTTTAGCTGGTCCCTCTGAAGCCATCCCCCATGTTTCCTACACAGCGTCTGCAAGCAGCCTCCCCACCTACCACATCAGACAGTATTGATCCTTGGTAATGTACTTAATCACCTTACCTGAAATAAGAAGGTGGCTGTGCCCCTCAATTTTCAAATAAAATTGCTGAGGTGCCAGTGGAGATCACAAGACCCTGCAGTACAGTGGCGTGCGTGCGGTTGCTAAGGATTGTGGGTGGGTGGATCCTGTCCCTTCCCCTCCAGTCCTTGACTTTCTGGCTTGATAAAAGATTTTAATTATTCACTAGATCGTAATAAAGCCAAAGCTGTACCTCCGAAGAGTAACCAGTCCATAGCGCAATGGTGCCCCCTGTGGAAGAGCTCCCTGTTCTAGATCTAAGGAAATCATGCTAACCTTTATCTTTGATTCATTCCTGATAAGAATTGTGTACAACTCTTAGAAAAAGTCTGTACGGCTTGCTTTGTGCTGTGCTTTCTTTAATGACACTGTGTGTGTGTTTCAGTGCACACTATGTTCAAAACACACACTAAGCACGTGTTTCAAATGGTTCTAACGGATATCTTTCTCTTAATCTCCTCACAGAAGAGAAGGGGTAGCCTAACAATGTTCACATAGCTATTATGTCACAGAGTGAAAATTCTACCTAGGTCTGCTGACCCAGTTCTGCTTCTTAAGTCCCTTTAAACACTCTGTAGGAGAAGTTGTATGCAAGCTCTGGTCTTGCAAGCATCCCAAAGGTGGTGTGTATACGCTGTAGTCCAACATAGTTCTGGTCTAAGAAATGTGATTGTCTAAGTGACTGTCCTAATATAATAATTATTGTGACTTTTTTTTTTTTTGGAGACAGAGTCTCAAACTATTGCCCTGGGTAGAATGCCGTGGCGTCGCAGCTCATTAGCAACCTCAAACTCTTGGGCTTAAGTGATTCTCTTGCCTCAGTCTCCCATGTAGCTGGGACTACAGGTGCCTGCCACAATGCCCGGCTACTTTTTGTTGTTATTGTTGCTGTTACCATTGTTGTTTTAGCTGGCCTGGGTGTATGTGGCTGGCACCTTACCCACTGAGCAATGGGCACCACCCTATTGTGACTTTTTTAAGCTGGTAAGCATTCTTCATCTTTTTAAAAACAGTTTTATAGACCATACCCTTTTTAAAACAAGTTCTTAGCACCATTATCTCTCCTTTTTTTTTTTAAATTTTATTTATTTATTTATTTTTTTTGAGGCAGAGTCTCACTGGACTCGGTAAAGTGTGGTGGTGTCACAGCTCACAGCAACCTCAAACTCTTGGGCTTAGGCGATTCTCTTGCCTCAGCCTCCAAATAGCTGGGACTACAGGCGCCCACCACAATAGCCAGCTATTTTTTTTTTTTTTGACAGTTGTTGTTTAGCTACGCTGGGCCACATTTGAACCCGCCAACCTCCATGTATGTGACTGGCACTGTAACCACTGTACTACGGGTGCAGAGCCAGGACCATTCTCTTGAGAAAGGCAAGGATGTAAGTTAACAAATACCTTGCATATCAACATAACATAGAGTTCTCCTACATCTGGAAGAACTATTAATCCTGAAGATATGACTATAATTATCTGGCATAAGGAGTAATTCCTTTACCCCATACATTTGGCCCCAGACTCCTTCAACCTCGCTAGAAGACATAACTGGGATCTACATTTATTTATTTATTTATTTTTTGAGACAGAGCCTCAAGCTGTCACCCTGGATAGAGTGCTGTGGCATCACAGCTCACGGCAACCTCCAATTCCTGGGCTCAAGCGAGTCTCCTGCCTCCGCTTCCCAAGTAGCTGGGACGACAGGCGCCCACCACAACACCCTGCCAATTTTTTTTTTTTTTTCTGGTTGCAGCCATCATTGTTGTTTGGCCGGCCCTGGCTGGATTCAAACCTGCCAGCTCAGGTGTACATGGCTGGCACCTTAGCCCGTTGAGCCACAGGCGCTGAACCGGATCTACATTTATTTTGTTGTTATTATTCTTGGTAGGTAGAGTTCTTCTATTGTTTGAGATGCTTTCTGGTGAAACCATAAATGTATTTTAAGCTCAGCTTATATCAGGATGTATGTTAGAATACTAGGAGTCTAGGGTCCTATGGACAGGGGTGGTGGTAGTTTGTGTCAAATGGCCCCCAGGAATCAGCATCCAAACACTAAAGCAGGTGAAAATCTGGACATGAGGAGGACAGAAGAGATTTATAAGATGGACTCAAGTAAAATATTAATAATAGAAACCCATAGTCATCCTTACGTAGTTTATATATTCCTTTAACAACCTCCAGGATTATTTGCTTCTTACATGATGTGAATGCTCTTGTTCTTTTTAATTAAATAACTAGCATAGTATTTGTCATGAGATTACAAAGTTTACTGTTTGTTGATTCACTGCTGAAAAACCTACAGGCAAGAGTGGCTCACTGCTGCAGTCTATACCCTACGACATGTTTTGCTCATTGAATTTCTGTTACAGAGTTTGCTAAAAAGCTTCACAGTCCCAGTTTTCCTTTTTGAATTTCAATGGGTAGAATTAAGTTCCTCTTTGGGATATGATACTAAAATTCAAAATTAACTTTGAATCAGAATATGGATAAATCTATGCTTATTTATGTATAACTTCAGATTTTCCTTTGGAAGACATGATCACCAAAGAAGCAATGTTTGCTTTTTCTGTAGGATTAATCCCAAATTTAATATAATTCCATATTACTAACCTCAAATGCCACACCAATCAAATGTGATGAAAGTTCATAAATTAAGAATTAAATTGTACACTTTGTGTCGTTTAATTACCTTTTGAAATGGGTACATCTGCTCCTGCCCTGACCTACAGAGTGACCTCTGCTCCTTGAAGGAACAAGAACTACTTTGCCTCAGTTCTTCTCTGCCGTGACATCAACAATTCAGGTCAATTGTAAGCATGCTAGTAAACTTTTGTGAACTACATTTAAATTTGTTAACCCTGTTTAGGGGTATTTATGCGTACACTGTAAAAAGAATATATATATTCAGAGATGATAATTTGTATGAAGGAAGTTGTTGGCTTACGTAGCTCTCTGTGGATGATACAACACAGTATGAACCCATGAACATACTTAGTGGAGAGGCTAAGCTTTGCAGTAAGTCCTAAAGTGATACACACCATGCAGACGGCGCCCAATAACTATGTGTGGAGAAGAGGGCAAGAAAAATCATGCCAAATATCCTTTATAATACGGGCCATGGGAGTGCACTTAAGACAAATAGATCGAGATGGCTGGGCCTGGTGGCACATTCCCGTAATCCTAGCCCTCTGGGAAGCCGAGGTGGGTGGGTTGCTGGAGCTCAGGAATTCGAGATCAGCCTGGGAAAGAGCGAGATCCCCATCTCTACTGAAAATAGAAAAACTAGACGGGCATCATGATGGACCCCTGCCATCCCAGCTTCTTGGGAGGGTCTCTTGAGCACAAGAGTTTGAGGTTATTGTAAACTATGACCTGCCACAGCACCCCACCTAGGGCGACAGAATGAGATCGTCGCTCAAAAAATAAAAATAAATAAATAAAATAGTAAAGATGATTTGGGAATCCATTCTTCAAAAACATCCATGTGTCCAGTTCACTAATAATCAGATTTTAAATATTTCAAATACCTTCATCAGTCTATGTAACATAGTCTATAAATATTGATAACCAAAGCCAGGTGCTTTAAATGTAGGTTTCATGTAAGTTTTGCAATGATCCCGGTATTCCCTTCCTGTTCTTCTTCACCTTTTTTTCTTTTCTTTTTCCTGCCTTTTCTTAACTCTAGATCCTTCCTCTTCAAACCTTGCATTTGTATAGTATTTTATTGGAGACATCTAAGAGAAGCAATTTCACATAACATTATCTTATTTGTTCTTTGCAATAATTCTATGTAGACTCAACACCCATAGCTCAGTGGTTAGGGCACAGGCCACATACACTGTTGCTGGCAGATTTGAACCCAGCCCAGGCCTGCTGAACAATAATGACACCAACAACAACAAAATAGTCACACATTATGGTGGGTGCCTATAGTCCCAGCTACTTGGGAGGCGGAGGCAAGAGAATCGCTGAAGCCCAAGAGTTGGAGGTTGCTGTGAGCTGTGATACCATGGGACTCTACTGAGGGTGACATAGTGAGACTCTGTCTCAAAAAAAAAAAACAAAAAACAATTGTATGTGGTGTAAATATTATCTTTCTGATTTTACAAGTGAGGAAACCAGAGAGAAGTTGCTCTGCCCAAGGTCACACGTGTCAGTCAAGTCCCAGTTTCCCTACTATGCTTTTCTCGTTGCACCTCTACAACTATTTTTCCTATTACTATGAAACGTAGCAGAAGTAAATTAATTAGTAGTCGTCCTATTGGAGGTGAACATCTCAAGGGTGTTTCCCTTTATGAGATTTTTTTTTTGAGACGAAGTCTCACTATGTCACCCTCATTAGAGTGCTGTGGCATCACAGCTTACAACAACCTCCAACTCTTGGGCTTAAGTGAGTCTCTTGCCTCGGCCTCCCAACTAGCTGGAATGACAGGTGCCCATCACAATGCCTGGCTATTTTTTGTTGTAGTTGTCATTGTTGTTTTAACAGGCCCAGGCCAGGTTCCAACCTACCAGCCGTGATATATGTGTCCGGTGCCCTAACCACTAAGCTATGGGTGCTGATCCCCATTATAAAAGTTTGGGTTTTTTTGTTTTGTTTTGTAGAGACAGAGTCTCACTTTATCGCCCTCAGTAGAGTGCCATGGCACCACACAGGTCGCAGCGACCTCCAACTCTTGGGCTTAGGCGATTCTCCTGCCTCAGCCTCCTGAGTAACTGGGACCACAGATGCCCGCCACAATGCCCGGCTATTTTTTGTTGCAGTTTGGACGGGGCCGGGTTTGAACCCACCACCCTCGGTATATGGGACTGACACCCTACCCACTGAGCCACAGGCGCTGCCCCAGATTTTTTTAAAGGGGCCTGACATGGTGGCTCATACATATGATCCTAATATTTTCGGAGGTTAAGGCAAGAGGATTACTTGGGGTCAGGAGTTTGAGACCTGCCTGAGCAAAGCAAGACCCTACAAAAAGTAGAAAAATTCGCCAGGGATGGTGGTACAGACCTATAGTCCCAGCTACTCAGGAGGCTGAGGCAGAAGGATCCCTCAAGCCCAGAAGTTTGAGGTTGCAGTGAGCTGTGATGATGCCTCTGCACTCTAGCCCAGCAAATCAGCAAGGGCTTGTTTCAAAAAAAAATTAATAAAATGTTCTTATGTGGCTTCATCAAGGGGAGTCCACTCCAAGGTACTTGACAGGCAACTGTGTCTGGAGACAGTGGCACTTCACCCCTTCCAGAAGCCATAGCTCCACTTACCTCCCACCTGCAGGGTCCCAAGACCTTCTAAAGGAAAAGGAGAGCAGCAGAACAGACCATGTGCTCCCTTCCCTTACGCAGAATGATTGTCATTCCACAACAAAAACACACAGACCTTTGTCAATACAAATTCATATCACAGGGATTTTACAGAAGCAAAATACTCTTTTTTTTTTTTTTTTTGAGACAGAGTCTCTCTATGTCACTTGGTAGAGTGCCATGGCGTCACATCTCACAGCAACTTCCAACTCTTGGGCTTAGGCAATTCTCTTGTCTCAGCCTCCCAAGTATCAGGGATTACAGGTGCCCCCACCACACCCCGCTACTTTTTTTTTTGTAGTTGTCATTGTTGTTTGGCAGGCCCTGGCCAGGTTTGAACCCGCCAGCTCCAGGGTATGTGGCCAGCACTCTAGATGCTGAGCTACAGGCACTAGAGAGCAGTAAAAATATTAATGCATAGGCCAAATTCTATTCGTCATTTTTAATTCACTACTCTTTCCCAATGACTCAAATATAGCATGGTGAACGCTGGGATCGGATTTGTTAAAATAGTGAAAAGAACCTGAGGCGATATTTGGCCTTGGTATTATGTGAAACTATAGGTATCACTGCTATAATCAGTGTATTTGGTTGAGAGTATTAGTGAAAATAAGTTTTTGTCAATTAAGGATATAAATAAGAATATACTGGTTTTCCTTTGTGACTTAGCAGAGAATGTGATGATACGTTGGTCTTACTCAGTGCCTTTAGGTTTAAAAAAAAAAATTATGTGAAAAATGGACATAATTAGTAGATATAGTTATGACCTTTTTCTTAGCAGAAAATATGGAAAATTTCCACCTCCAGTTCCTGTTCACATTTGTTCTACAACCATATGACATTTTTTTGGTTGGTGAAAAAATATACATGTCTGTGTTGTAGTATAAGTACCTAATTAATATAATGACGGCTTTAATTTTCTATCATCTTTATAAATAAGGTTTTACTATAAGTAATTTGACTTGATGTACTTTTTCCTCGTTTGCAGTTTCTATTTTAAAAAATTACTGGGCAGGCTCGGCGCCTGTGGCTCAACAGGCTAAGGCGCCAGCCACGTACATCTGAGCTGGCGGGTTCAAATCCAGCCCGGGCCCGCCAAACAACAATGACGGCTACAACCAAAAAATGGCCGGGCGTTGTGGCGGGCGCCTGTAGTCCCAGCTACTTGGGAGGCAGAGGCCGGAGACTCGCTTGAGCCCAGGAATTGGAGGTTGCTGTGAGCTGTGAAGCACTCTACCCAGGGTGACAGCTTGAGGCTCTGTCTCAAAAAAAAAAAAATTACTGGGCAGTGCCCATGGCTCAGTGGGTAAGGAGTCGGCCATATACACTGAGACTAGAGGGTTTGAACCCAGCCTAGGCCTGGTAAACATCAAATGACAACTACAACCAAAAAAATAGACGGGTGTCGTGGCGGGCGCTTGTAGTCCCAGCTACTTGGGAGGCTGAGGCAAGAGAATTGCTTAAGCCCAGGAGTTGGAGATTGCTATGATTGTGACGCCACGGCAGTCTAACGAGGGCGACTGCTTGAGGCTCTGTCTAAAAAAAAAAAAAAAAACGGCAACAACAACAAAAAATAATGACTGGGTATTGTGGCGGGCCCCATAGTCCCAGCTACTTGGGAGTCAGAGGCAAGAGAATTGCTTAAGCCCAAGAGTTGGAGGTTGCTGTGAGCTGTGACACCATGGCACTCTACCTAACACGACAGCTTGAGACTCTGTCTCAAAAAAAAAAATTACCCACTCTGGGAAGCCTACATGGGTGGATTGTTGAGCTCAGGAGTTTGAGACCATCCTGAGCAAGAGCAAGACCCTGTCCCTACTACCAATAGAAAAACTAGAGGGGTAATGTTGTGGGGGTCTGTAGTCCCAGCTACTCAGGAGGCTGAGGTAAGAGGATCTCTTGAGCCCAATAATTTGAGGTTGCTCTGACTATGATGCCATCGCACTCTACCCAAGACGACCGAGAGCGACTCTGTCTCAGAAAAATTAAATTAAATTAATTAATAAATCAATTATCTTTGTGTATAGGTATGCAAAGGACTTTAGTGGCATAAGTGTGTCATCTCAAATGAAGGTATAATGCTTTCTGATTTGTTTAGGAGAAAAAGAAAGCACTATATTCTATTACATACTGGCTAAGAACAAGAACCCTGAATCATGACTCCAGGCCTTACCTTCTGTATTACCTTGGACAACTTACTTTTGCCCAGGTTTGTTCCTTTGGAAAATGAGAATAATAATAGCACCTTCAGCGGTGCCTGTGGCTCAAGGAGTAGGGCACCGGCCCCATATGCCAGAGGTGGTGGGTTCAAACA
>CAUYON010213067.1:0-14391 GCA_963573935.1 Arctocebus calabarensis
TCCTTATCTTAAACACTGTTATTGTTATTAAATTTTAAGCCTTTTTAATTCTGTGAAGGCAAAAAGTGGGAACCTAATAAACACATGTCTATGTAAAAATAAAAATAAAAAATTCTGGGGAAAAGACATCAAAAATAAAAAAAAAAAAAAGAAGTTCTGATTATGTCAGGAACTCTTTCTCTGACAACTAAAGGAGCAATGTAACACCAACAGAAACATGAACTCAAATTAGAATAATAAATGCAGTGGAAGAAGAGAATTAAACTTCATTATGCTAGGATTAAAGCATTGTTTTCAATTGGAGACATCTACTGGAAAAACTTTAAGAACTCATGTCTTAATTGAGTCAGGAAGGAGTTCAGAGAAATATACCCTAGTAGGGCTTCCATTTCTTCATAGCAATACGGAAATTTTCACAATCTGACTAAACCCCAATTTCACTAGTGAAGTCAAAACCAAGGGAGTTTAAGTTGCTTGCCAAATACTATCTCAAGTTTTGATACCTTATTACAGATATCCGACTATAAATGCTACTAAATGATCAATTAGACAAGTCTGACAAGATGTCTCAGGAGACCATGTGTAAATCCTGTTACCTTTTCAATTCCATTTTTGAAAATTATTTCTTTTGGAAAATATTGTTCAGCTTTCATTTTGTAAACCTTCTTCTAGACCTTAAATAGTATCTAATTTTTCCTATTGGTTCCTACCAATGTTACCAAAGACATAATAATTTTTAAAAATTTGTGAAGATGTACTTCAAGTGGTATGGGATATAAATATTTGTTAGGGTTCAAAACATTATTTCCTTTTCTTCAAGAGGCAATATTAACTTAAAGGTAATAATTTTATGTAGAAATTATATGCAGCTTTTTATAGAGGAGCATGGAGAAATATTTCTTCTTTTCATTGTTGTCGCTGTAGCCACCCTTAGGCAAATAATTGTTTTATTTAAATTTTACGTTGATTTAGATTAATTTATATGTATCTACTTTTGTTGCTGATATATTAATGATTTCTCTTCTCTTAAAAGACATAATGCAAAAATATAACACAATTTTTTAAGAATTTAAAATGTGCAGTGTGGATTAATTTATATATCCTAAAATTTTAACATTAGTGAAAGAAATAAAAATAGAAGGAATGTGCAACATTAAAAATGTGCTCAGTAATCCAATTGGACACTTTAACCAAACAGAAAAAGCAGAGTGTTACTCTCTCTAATTGACCTCTTGGTCAAATAAAATTCCACATTTTTTATAGTAATTAAGAAAATGATCAATATGATGATTTGCTTGATTTTCAGGTGAGGTTCTCTGATTCTGTGGTCATGAATATTGCTAGTGGTCTTTCTGTTTCATTCAGCTTGATACATTGCATTCAGCAAAATTGCCCCCCCAAAAAATAAACATTATCATTTTTAAGGTCCTATTTTTGCTTGTGGAGGATGTACAATTATGGCAAATGTAGACCTTAATTGAGAACAACCATCAGGAAAATGACCTATTCTTTTTCAGACTTAGATCATTGTGTGTTTGCTAAACATGTTGCCTTCAGCTTGTTTCAAAGTACCGATAAAAGGAAGCTTTTACATCATGTGATAACCTGATGATCAGCTTCCCTGTAAAAATACAGTTTGTATTTTTTCCAAGTCTTGAAAGCGCAATGTTGATATTTTAATAGAGACAGCATTGAATATGTAGATTGCTTTGGGAAGTATGGACATTTTAACAATGTTGATTCTTCCCAGCCATGAGCATGGTATGTTCTTCCATTTGTTAATGTTCTCTGCTATTTCCTTTCTTAGGGATTCATAATTTTTTTATAGAGGTTCTTCATCTTTTTTGTTAGGTATATTCCTAGGTATTTCATTTTCTTTGCAGCTATGGTGAAGGGGGTTGTGTCCTTAATTATCTTCTCATCTTGGCTGTTGGCGTATACAAAGGCTACTGACTTGTGGACATTGATTTGATATTCTGAGACATTATTGTAGTTTTTGATGACTTCCAGAAGTCTTGTGGTTGAGTCTTTGGGGTTCTCTAAGTATAAGATCATGTCATCAGCAAAGAGGGAAGAGGTTGACCTCTTCTGCTTCCATTTGGATGCCCTTTATTTCCTTCTCTTGCCTGATTGTATTTGCTAGAACATCCAGCACTATTGTTCAATAGTAGTGGCAATAAAGGACAACCTTGTCTGGTTCTAGTTCTAAGTAGAAAAGCTTTCAGTTTTACTCCATTCAGTAAAATGTTAGCTATGGGTTTGTCATAGATAGCTCTGATCAGTTTAAGAAATGTGCCCCCTATGCCTATACTCTTCTGTGTTCTAATCAGAAAAGGATGCTGGTTTTATAAAATGCTTTTTTGCATCTATTGAGAGGATCATATAGGCTTTGTTTTTGTGTCTGTTAATATGGCAAATAATGTTTATGGACTTTTGTATGTTAAACCAGCTTTGCATCCCTGGGATGAAACCTAATGGATCATGATGTATGACTTTTTTGATGATAAATTGTAATCTATTGGCTAGGATTTTGTTGAGAATTTTTGTCTATATTCATTCATTAGTGAAATTGGTCTGAAGTTCTCCTTTTTAGTTGGGTCTTTTCCTGGTTTTGGTATGAGGATGGTATTTGCTTCATAGAATGTGTTGGGGAAGATTCTGTCCTCCTTAATTTTTTGGAATAATTTCTGCAGTATGGGAATAAGCTCTTTTTTGAAAGTTTAATATAATTCTGGTGTGAAGCCAACCAGACCAGGGCACTTTTTTGTTGGAAGCTTTTTTATTGTTCCTTTGATCTCAGTGCTTGAAATTGGTCAGTTCGGGAGATCTATTTCTTCCTGGCTAAGTCTAGGGCAAAGGTGTAATTCCAAATATTGATCCATTTCCTTCACATTGTCAGAAAATAATTCTTCATTTTGTATGGAGCAAGAAAAAATCTTGTAAAGCTGAGGTAGTTCTTAGTAGTAAAAACAAAGCTGGGAGCATCACCATACCAGACTTTAGGCTGTACTATAAGGTCATAGTGATGAAGACAGCATGGTACTGACACAAAAATGGAGACATAGACATTTGGAATTGATTAGAAAAACAGAAAACGAAAATACAATCTTACAGCTACCTAATCTTTGCTAAACCAAACAAGAATATACACTGGGGGAAAGAATCCTTATGAAATAAATGGTGTTGGGAGAACTGAATATCCACATGTAAAAGACTGAAACTGGACCCGCACCTTTCTCCACTCACAAAAATTGATTTAAGATGGATAAAAGACCTAAATTTAAGGCATGAAACAATAAAAATCCTCAAAGAAAGCATAGGAAAAACACTAGAAGGTATCAGCCTGAGTAAGACTTTATGAATAAGACTTCCTTGGCAATTGCAACAACAACAAAAATAGACAATGGGACTTAATTAAACTGAAAAGCTTCTGTACAGATAAGGAGACAACAACCAGAGCAAATAGACTACCTAGGACATAGACTACAATAGGAAAGGATATTTGCATATTTTGAATCAGATAAAAGCTTGATAACTAGGATCTCTGGAGAACTCAAATTAATCCACATGAAAAATGCCAACAATCCCTTATATCAGTGGGCAAGAGAGAAGAATTAGAACCTTTTCTGAAAAAGACAGATGAAGGGTAACAAATATGAGAAAATGCTCTTTGACTCTAATTATTAGAGAAATGTAAATCAAAACCACGCTGAGATATCATCTAACCTCATTGAGAATGGCCCACATCACAGTTTCAAAACTGCAGAAGCTGGCATGGATGTGGAAAGAAAGGAACACTTTTACACTGCTGGTGGAACTGCAAACTAATGCAATCTTTGTGGAAGGAAGTATGGAGAACCCTCAGAGAACTCAAGATAGACCTCCCATTTGATCCTGCAAACCCATTACTGGGTATCTACCCAGAAGGAAAAAACTCCTTTTACTATAAAGACATTTGCATTTGACTGGTTTATTACAGCTCCATTTACAATTGCCAAAATGTGGAAACAGCATAAATGACCACCAACCCAGGAATGGATTAATAAGCTGTGGTATATGTATACCAAGGAATGTTATTCAGCCATTAAAAATGATGGAGACATTACATCCTTTGTAATAAACTGGATGGAGTTGGAACACATTATTCTTTTATTTCTATTTATTTTTATTTTCTGAGACAGAGTCTCACTCAACCTTAGTAGAGTGCTGTGGCATCACAGCTCACAGCAACCCCAAACTCTTGGGCTTGCTTAAGTGATTCTCTTGCCTCAGCCTCCCAAGTATCTCAGACTACAGGGACTTGCCACAATGCCCGGATATCTTTCTGTTGTTGCTGTAGCTGTCGTTGTTGTTTGGCAGGCCTGGGCTGGGTTCAAACCTGCCAGCTCCAGTGTATGTGACTAGCACCCTAGCCACTGAGCTACAGGTGCCAAGCTAGAAGACATTATTCTTATTAAAGCATCACAAGAATGGAGAAGCTAGAATCCTATGTACTCAATTCTCATATGAGGACAGTTGATGACCTAGTACATGATGGGGGGTGTGGGAAGGGGAGAGCAGAGAAAGTGAGGAGGATGGAGGGGTCATGGTGTGTGACATACTTTTTGGGGCCAGGACACAATTATAAGAGGGACTTTACCTAACAAATGCAATCAATGTAGCCTGGTTCTTTGTACCCTCAATGAATCCCCAACCCCCCAAAAAACAAAAAACTTAAAGGCTCTCCACTTTTTGTTTCAATGGAGTTGAGCTCAATCTCTCTGCCCTGCTGTGAGTGTTGAATAAAGCCTTCTTCACTTGTTTTAAAAAATACAGTTTGTCTTATTATAATACCAAATATCTAGTTAGTATAGCTGTTTAATACTATAAATTGGTTGTTAAAATTATTCAAGATTTAATTGTAGATCACATCTGCCCTTGGATTGATGTAACAGATTAAACACCTCACATATTCACAAATAAATTTCCTTAATTTGGAAACCACACAGCCTGCCATCTCTTCTATAAGGGCATTTTTCTTTTTCTTAATTGGCATGTCTATTTTTGAGAGCGTTTAAGAGTTTGAGAGATTTCAGTTTTCGAAAGAATACTTAAAACTGTATTTTAAAAACCAAAATGTTTTTTAAAACCTAGAAATTAAGTAGAGGTATGATACAAACAGAAAGATGAAATTGCATTGGAAGTATCATTTCACCCTTGGAAATAATCATATTTCTTGTCCTGATTCCTCCATGATTGGTTTTATAAAGCAAGTCACTAAGAAAAAAAATCAATATGTTATGAGAATACTTCTTAGTAAACGACTATGAATAATTGAGAAAATTATAGCAATATAATTTTAATAATCGGAAAGAAGTAAAAATATTTAGCTTGAAATGAACTGAAAAAAATTGATAGAATTAAACAGACCAGTGTTTAAAAGTCTGAAGTCCAGAATGATTGCTTTTTAAAAATAATATGCCAGAAAATTTGTTGAAAGAACAGAAATTGGACATTGTGTTTGCCTCACTGAAATTATAGTGAAATATGGTCATTAAATTTGTTATATTTCATAATGCTGAAAAGTATATCTGTATTTTCCCTAGCAGTTAATCTTGAAACCTCATCTTCTGGGGCTTCCCCCTAGTGAAACATAGTTGCAGAATTATTTTGTACTATCATTGACAATTATTCCCATTGCCAAGAAGAAATAACTTTTCAAAATTTATTTCCTTAATCTTTCTTTTTTTTTTTTGCAGTTTTTGGCCAAGTTTGAACCCATCACCCCCAGGTATATTGGGCTGGCGCCCTACTCCTTGAGCCACAGGCACCTCCTTCCTTGATCTTTCTGATTGACATTGTTCTTGTATGTGTGGGCATGTTTAAATGTGTCTCAGTTTTGGGGTGTGTCTATAGTACCATGGAACTGGAAAATTTACTAGGAAAAATAAAGAACAATAGTAAGTTAAGCAGCTCAATTTAGTAATTATAGGAGAAAATAAAAACAAACAGAAAGCAATGAGTAAATATATATTCATGATATTAGTTGTATATATTAGTCAATAAACAGTATAATAGTTATAGATCTGGGTTTATAAGGAATAAATTATTATGAAGTACAAATAAATCCATTAATATTTTAAATGAAGTATACTTGACATGTAGGATATCTTTGGGTTTTATAGAGAGATAGTAAGGTCAATTTCCTGAAACACAACTAAAACCATATACACTCAGAATAAAAAGATATTCTTCCCCCGCCTTTTTCCCAGGAATTATTAGGTGGGCCTTCAGGTGGATTAATCTCTATCCATGGTGTGCTGTCCTGCAGTATATAGTCAGGACCTCCCTTCACAAATGTTTTTCCGTTGTGAGTGTGTGGGAAAGGACATAAAAAGTATCTGTTTCCACTTGCCTATCTCTCTATTTCTCATCAATTGTTCTTGCTATGTTTAGATACTTACTAATTTCTTGACTGACATTTTGTGTTTGTGTGTATCTGTATAAATTGTTGAGATGTAGAGCGCCTCCATAGTTGACCATGCCCCTTCAGTAACCATCTCCCTAAGTTGACCTGTTTGTCACAGACTGGACATGTACCATGTACATGTATGAGTTCTGCAAACCTAACTCCTTAGATGATCACCCCCCAAAGTAGGACGGTTTTTTAAAATCCCTTGGGTAGTTAACTTATAAAGTTTCTACTGTATTTAAATTGTTAAAAAGATACAACTTTAGGAAACATGGTTTTGGAGAATACTACTTACCTTTGCCATACTTTTTCCTAGGCTCCCTTTTCTAAATCATGACATAATGGAAAAGCAATGTTATGAGGCCAGTAAGTCCTAAATATGATTCCTGCATCTCCAATGCAGATAGTTGTGTTACCTGAGGGGGAAAAAAACCCATAACTTATCATGTATTAACACAGTCTTTATTTGGAATTAAATCAATACAAGAATGTTTACTTGGCATGTTATTATAAACTCACGTAGCATTATGTCTTCCTGAATGACAAATATGTGAGAAATATATTTTTAAGTATTTTAAAATTTTTTCAGGTCTATATTCTGTTATTTAGTATCTCTATAATTGGTAAATTATTTTCTTAATTGGAAACAAGCTACTAATTTGCAGTAGAGTCTCTTAGGTTAAATCTTTCTTTTCTTTTTAGGTAATGAATTCTTTTTAAAAAAATATCCTGATCAAGAATGGCCTGTCCAGGCTTCTTACGATGCCAAAGTTGCACTTGAGGACCAGGTCAATATCATCTCACCTAATTCTCTGGCATTTTCCATTTTCCACTTTCTCCTCTACTTTCCAAAATCGCAGATCCATATACTAGAATTTCTGTTAAGACAAAATAATCACCCAGGTAATAAAGCTTCACCACAATGTGATAACATTCACATTGCAATGATAAGCTCTATTGGTAGCACATTCTCTTGATCTGATAGAATGAGCACGTCACTTTATTTCTGTGTTCTCTCTCTGGAAACTCATAATTTCAATCAAATCATGAGTAAAACAACAGATAAATCCCATTTGAGGTACATTCTACAAATTACCTAATCAAGACTCATGAAAACTATCAAGGTAATAAAAAACAAGGAAAATTAAAAAACACTCTCACAAGAAGATCCTAAGGAGTTGTGAAAAGTAAATCTAACGTAGTATCCCACAACAGAAAAAGATGACTAGGTATAAGTTATATAGTCTGAATAAAGTGTAGACTTTGGTTAATAGGAATATATCGATATTTAGACATTAATGGTGACAAATGTACCATAGTCAGATATGTACCTATATGAGATTAAAAATGAGAAACTGCATATGGAGTCTCTGGGAATCTCTGTACTACTTTTGCAGTTTTTGTGTAAAACACATTCTTCTAAAACTAAAATAATAACATAAATGCAATGCGATGAAATACAAAACAAAAGATATAACATGATGATACATTCTTTATACATTTACTGTTCTATATTTTGTTCTAAAAAACAAAAGAAAACAAATTAGCTCTCTTGATATGGAAAAGACCATTGTAAACTACACCAAATCCTTAAGCCCACTCTGTCATCTTCATGGGCACACAGCTGGACTACATTTCTAATTATCCCTAACAATATAAGGGATCATGCGATTAGTTGTCAAAGATGAATCTTGTGATACACAGAAATAATACATCATTTTTGTTCATAAAGCTCTGCATAGAAAGAAATCAGAGTTTCCAGATGAGATCAGCGCCATTCAGTGAAAGTATTTCGGTTCCTATATAACCACAAGGAGGCTGCAACCAAGTCTCATATATTTGGACTTCAAATATATGAGAAATAAATTTGTGTTAGAATACAAAACTATGTGAAGATACCTGTATATATAAGGGTCACAGCACCAGGGACCAGTCACCAAAAGCTGGACCCAACTTTTCACTTCAGATACATGATTCATTTATGTTCATTCATTTTTGTACTCCTATTTCTAGGCTCTCTTGATCCACCTAAATTGGTGGATCAAGAGAGCCTAGAAATAGTCACTTTAACCCATAGTGACTCCATATTAAACCAGTAATATTTCTTAGCCCTCACTGATAGCTTGGTTATCAGCACTTGGCATACTACCTTTACAAAAAATTATGTTTATACGTCTAATTTTAAATTTTCAAACACACTTACTCTTCCTGCTTACCTTTTTTTTTTTTTTTTTTTGGTCCCCAGCTCTCCAAAGTTCTGTTTTGTTCTCAATATGTTCACTTCCTTCATTGATAGCCTCCAGGTTCATGCCAAAAAATGCCACTGCTATGTTAACTGGTCTTAACATCACACTTTAAGGCCATTTCAGCCTTGAAGTACAGATTTTATATCCACATTGTTAGCAAAAAAAAAAAAAGGCATATTCAATGGCTTGTTTATGCGAAACTCAACTTTCAAATATCTAAACATAAACTTCTGAGATCTGACTCAAGTTTCTTCCTTAAAATTTCCTCCACTTCAGTTGATTATGAAGCAGTTGTTCCAGTTGTTTAGACAAAGAAAAACAAACGAAAGCTGGAAGAACCCTTCACTCTCCCCTTTCTCGCTTCATACCCCACATGTAATCCATCAGAAAGTTCGGTCTGCCTTTTATTTGAAATACATTCAGCTTTTGCCTTCTGCGACCTCATTACCAGGACCCTCTCATTACAGAATTCCAGATGCAGTCATCTTCCACCTGGATGGCTGCAGCCACCCTGGGATCGGTCTTCTTAATTTTACCCTCCTTTTTATGATTTTATTCCTCATACAGAGTAAACCTATCAATATGTTGTTGCAAACATGTCATAATTCCGCTCAAACTCTGCAAAGACCCACTCCTCTCACTCATAGTAACAGACCTTACAATGAGTTACTAGGCCCTATGCAGATGCTTCCTCCCTCATCGCCAAACTCTCCCTGCCATTCTTTGTAATTTCTTTAAATATTTCCCCAACTCCCCTCTCTGTTGTTCATCGTGTTCCTTTCTTGCATCTAATGTTATTTCCTCCCCAGTCCCTTGGCTCCCTCTGCCTCTGAATCTTCTCTTCCACACACCTGTCGGGCTCACTTCTTTGCATTCTCCAAGCCTCTACGTAAACTGCTGCTCTTTCAGGGAATGTTTCCCCATGATGTTATATAGACATTTAATTTTCCAATCCTCTTTAGCCCCCTTTATTGCTTCATTTTTTTTCTAAATCCATATCATCTTGTTTGATGTTATATCCTTTACATATTTATTTTTCTCGGTAACTGTTTACACTTACAACCCCAGGAACTAGCACATAAAAAGAATAAATATGGATCATATTCAGATGCTATTCATAGGCAGAACACCATCAAGCCAAAAGACAATGGACCAAAGAAAAAAAAAGAACAAAAAACAAACAAACAAACAAAAAACACTTGGAAGCTCATTAGAAGAACTTTCTACAAGCTGATTAGCTCCTGCTGTCAATTCTCCTTAGGGGTCTTGAAAATTTTAGAATGATTAGTCTTATTTTCTACAGGTGATCTTAAGTATCTATTCAGGTGCAACATTTAATTAACAACAGACTGTGTCTTTGACTATTAATATCTTGTCTATCAGACATGAAATGTCCCCTGATGGTAAGTGGGCTTCAGCAGAAATCAATTTCACTTTGTCAGGTAATTATGCTAACTTTTTTTAAAACTGTGAATGATATCTATTTCCTTTTTAAAATAATCTTCCTAATCTCTCTAAAACTACATATTTAAAGACATTATTTTAAAGTATACCATATTTTAAGCAATGTGCTGTCATATTTGAAATGAAGTAAAACTATATATGTATAATATGTATTATGTAGTAGAACCTTTGTAAGTTGACCACCAAGGGACTGTAACAAACTGGTCACCACATGGAGGTGTTCAACAAAAACAATTAGGCCTCCTGTAGTGATATGTACATATGGTGCACATCTGGTCTATGAAAATTAGGTCAATTTAAGGCAGTGGTCAAAGTAAGGAGATAACCAACTATGGAGGTTCTACTATATTTGTTACACAGGTATTGTAGATTTCACATAACCTATATGACAGTAAGTTTTCATATTTTCTTGAATGTAGGATTTTATATATGTATATAATATATATATTATACATAAAATTATAATATGTACACATATATAACATCCTGGCCACAGGGGAAATATGCATTATACAGGGTGGCCATAAAGTGTCTATGCAATTTTAAATTGTACATGAACTTTATGGCCACCCTGCATAGATAAATTAATGAATAGATAAATCTGATTTATATGTCTAATTATGGCAAATATGTATATTAAGTGTTCTATAAATTATAAAGTAGTAACCACTTAATTGACTAGTCTAGAAAACCTCAACTTGATGAATTATTTGTGCAAGTTGTTTCAGATAGTAGAAACAGCATGTACAAAGGGTAAATACAAATAAATAGTAGAGAGCTAAAAAACTTCCTCTTCTGCATAACATGATTTGCTTGCAAAAGACAAACACCTGCCAAAAAACAACAAGACCAGGGGTTTGACTACACTGACCTCTTGATTTGAGAGGTCAAGTCTATGGACACAGGAGAACACTTTGAGGTGACACTAATCTGCTACTCTGTTTTTTTCCTCTGTTCCCCTGTCTAATAGCCAGTAATACTGTGCCAGAAGTTAATGTGATTATAGAGCCTTGCACAAAGACCTAGGTAAGCCGAACTTTCAACATTATCACGGACACGGAGAGGTATTAGAGCACATGGTCAGAAGGGTATTTAGGGCTTCATATGCCAAGATTCTGAAGAAAAGGGAAAAAAAAAAGAAAAAAATATGTGAACCCAATTCCTACATTCCTTTTAACCTTGAGGTATATACTGATTTATATCAGTATATAATCAACACTGAATTAGAGGTAAAACGATGTGTAGTTAGTATTCACTAAGAAGAAAGAAAAATAATTTAGTAGGATAAAAATGAAAGGGAAAAAAGAATTGTATTTCAAAGACCATCAAGGATGAAGAACACTGAGAAATCCCCAGGGTTTTAGGTGTATCAGGTGAATTGCTCTAACCTGAAATCAAGGAAATTTGAAAATAGAGAACATTCTGGAACTTAAGCCAGCAACTAGTATCAAAAACTCAAAAGATGAGTTTCACAGAAATATATTTTTAAAACTAGAGCTGAAAATTGTATTGGAAGATAAAGTAGTAGAAAATATCTAAATTGAAGCACAAAAGAAAAAAAATACCTTTTACCAAATATAAAATGCTCACCTTTGATACATTCTATAAGTATATATAGAAACAATACAAGTGAACATTGGGCACTTTTAGAAACAAAGGATGGAAAGGGGAATTGATATTAAACCAAAGAAAATACTAAACTAGACAGAATTAAGTTTTAATATTCCAATGAAGGGTGTCCTATGAAATATTTCACCAGTCATCCTTGAAAATATCCATGTCGTCCCAGGCAAGTGTGAGAAACTGTCAGGATGAAAGAAGGCGACAGAGACAGATCTACAAAATGCGGTGTGGTACAGACACACACGCGTGCAAAGACATTAAGGAAATGCTGAGAAAATATGAAACAAGTATGAACCATATGAGGAAAAAAATGGCCCCCTTTCTCATCCGAAATGAAACAAAGTAAGACCCATGACTATTCATATAAATTTTACTTAAATACAGATGTACATGGATACAAAGTGTTTGGAGGTCCGCGTGGTAGGGTATGCTGATATAACCCCACACTCTCCGCTTCAAAGCTTTTTGATTGCCTTATTAATGTGACCCTAACCCCAGCCTAAGGAGAATAAGACATCAAACTGTACAGTGGCTAGTAGAACAGAAAGGCTTTCTTTCTCCTGGATTTCACTAGATAGGTTTTATGATAGTCTTGTTAGGGAGTACATTACATCATGAAGAGCATACTTTTCTATAAATAAAATCAGCATAGTCTCCAAGAAAACCTTCTAGTTGGACTTGTTGACCTACCTCTGTACATATCAAAAGAAGGAAAGAGAGAAATACATCAGCACATAAGCTTCACATGGCCTTGGGACAGCTTTCAGCTTGACAAAAAAAAAGAATGGAGGTGAGAGTATCTGGCTCAGAGAGCTATACAAAATAGCTGAATAGTGGATATGGGTAAGAAATACGTGAAGAATTTCATCAAGCCAGCAAATGTAAGAAGGAAAGGAAACAGATTATAAACAAGACTAAATATAACAGGATGGAAGAATAAAATTAGCTTTTATACTTACAATAAACATGAAGAGATTAAGAGAGAGACTCTGCATGTTCTCTAATACCCAGTCACGCTTTTTCTTCAGCAGTTGGACACTACTCAGACCTAGGTAGATGGTCTCCCAAATAAGCAACGAATTTTCTAACCATCCCTGTTGAGAGGTGTTTGTAAATTACTGATGTATGTTTGGACAAGTGTGTGCAATTTCTGAGTCATAATCTTTAAATCGTATTTTCTATATCTTTCCTATTAAGAAAATAAAAATGCTTAATGAAGAATAGTATGTTAATATTGCAGATTACTCTCACTGTACAAATTACAGAACTGTAATTCGTGTCATAATTGGGAATTTCTCAAATCCCAGATTGTCTGAAAAATACACTACAATGACATATTCATTAATACATTTAAAAGTTAGAAAACTTAGATTTAAAATGTCAAGTAATTTTCCAAAAAATTGAACAGTTTTTACATGATGTGTAATTCAGAGGTCAGACACAAGCCCCTCTAAAAACTATCAATGACCTGACCCAGCATTTTTCTAGAATTATTTACTTTTAAGAATAAAAATTGTCATTTAAAAATGGATATTAATCAATTAAGTAGAAAAATGCTTAAAATCAACTCATTATTAGACGTTTATGTTGAATCAATTCTAGACAGAAAATCATATACTTATATATAATTTTCTTCCATTTTGTAGTGAAGTCAAGAAAAAAAAGAAATTCCAATGATTATGAAAGCTGGATCTTATACAATCAAAAATAATTCTTCCCTATATCATTAAGATGTGGAATTGGGTATTAGGCACTTATCCCTCAATGAAAATTACAAAAACACTGACTGACAGGTTGCTTATCCAATACATCACCAGTTATTACCCTAGTTTTAGCTCAGTTAGAGACAACTAATTGAACTTTCTCCAATAGAAAAAAAAAAAAAACTAAGCCTCATAAGTGAGGGGAAAAAAAAATCCGAAGTTCTTTGGAGGCCTGACTGAGAAAATTTTAATTACTGTTCATAAAAATGACATAAAATATTAAACTATGAAGATCCCGTGGCATCAGTGACTCCATTTTGCAAGGACTTTATTTTTATAGAACAGAAAGAAACGTAGATTATTGACTATAGTGCACGTCCTTGACCATGTGCCAGATCACTACGAGAGATTTAAAGGGTATGAGACTCTTTCATACATGAGTAAACAAGGCCACATGATTTTCAGAGAAATTGAAAACACAATAATCTAATTGGAAAATCTTTTTATAAGCCATATTACCATTAATTTATCTTCAATATGTGAAATCCATTTCAACTGAACACCAATTGTAATCTGACTTGTTATAGTGATATCAAATGGTAAAAACAGCTAAAAATTATTATTAATCTCTGGCACATACTAAGAGCTAACATGTTACTACTTCTGTTGGAGGTATGTGCTCAGAAAGCACTGTTACACACTGATCACTATAACACGATCCTTTTTTTAAAAAATAATTTTATGAAACATAATTGTGTACATTGGTGCAATCATAGGGAAGAATGTGCTTCATATACAATCAGAAATATTTTGATCATACTGTTAGAGATAGCCTTCATGGCATTTTCTTGATCACTATATAAAGACATTGATACTCTACATTTAATAAGTTTCACCAGTACCC
>CAUYON010213069.1:0-10378 GCA_963573935.1 Arctocebus calabarensis
CCCGGCTATTTTTTTGTTTTGCAGTTCGGCCGAGGCCGGGCTTGAACCCGCCACCTTCGGTTTATGGGGCCGGGGCCTTACTCGCTGAGCCACAGGAGCCGCCCTGGTTTTTTTTTTTTTTTTTTTTTTTTTTTTTTGAGAAAGAGCCTCAAGTTGTTGCCCTGGGTAGAGTGCCGTGGCATCACAACTCACAACAACCTCCAACTCCTGGGCTCAAGTGATTCTCCTACCTCTGCCTCCCAAGTAGCTGGGACTATAGGTGCCCACCACAACATCTGGCTATTTTTTTGGTTGCAGCCAGCATTGTTGTTTGGTGGGCCCGGGCTGGATTCGAACCCACCAGCTCAGATGCATGTGGCTGGCGCCTTAGCTGCTTGAGCCACAGCTCTGAGCCGTGTTGCATTAGTTTTTTTTTCTTCAACTCTGTGTACATTTCACACACGCTCATAGACACAGAAAGAAAATCATCTAGACGTTGCATCATAATATTTACCCAGTAGTGGTAAAGTTACCTCTTCACACAGCTAGACAGTTTGGAATATTTTTATTTGTACAGCCAATTGTCTGGAAGAAGAAAGACCAAAATCTTCCTTAATACTTGATGTCTTATTTTGCCCTGAGGGACTTTCAGGGATGCTGGGGTCAGTAAAAGGCAAAACTGTCTCGCCACTGCTTTTTGGGCCTGAATGGGAAACTTCCTCTTGTCTTGGGTTTTTTACTGACAGAATAGAAAAGGGCAGAGCTTATCCCCTGAAGGCACCAAGGAGGCGGTAAGGAGCCAGGGAGAGCCCTCAGGAGTTGATTGTCGCATTCCCTGAGTAACCCTTGCAAATGCAAGTCTCTCAGTCTGATAGACAAGCACCCAGAGCAGATATCAGAAGTCCCTAATTCGAACTTCAAGTACATTAGGATCTCAAAGACCAGAGCGCTGGCACTTGGCCACACAGTGAGTCACTTCATTTATCTTTTTTGTGCTCAAGAATAGTGACAAAGTTACTGCCCGTAGAACCAGGCTGAGGGGCGCTGCATCACAGGACAGATCCTGTTTACTGAGACCTTGTCTTGGGCGATGTTCCATAATGAGTACTTTTCCAGCATTGTCTGTGAGTATCTGTTGCCCTCTTTTCCATTTTGTTTTGAGGCTTCAAAACGGGAAGGGGGGAAGGAAGTACTGGAGAAGATCTTCTTCATCCTCTTCTCTCTCATCTTCCCAGTGAGTAGGCAGAATATGCTAGTTTCTCCCATGTGTGCTCTGGAAGCTTTAGAAGGATTTTGACATTTGTCTAGGAGGCTCCTGAGTGATAATTGGATTTGTTTCTGAGCCTCTCCTCTTGGGAGGTGCACAGGTGGAAAAAGTGAGCCCAGGACAGGGAAGAAGGCAAATACTAAGCAGTAGTCTGGGGAACAGTTTCTATCTCATGGCCCTCTTGTCTCTGGAAACAGTAAGCAGAGTCTTCTTTTTGCAAGTTATTGGGCTGTGGTTTTAGGAGGGTGTAGAAGGTCTTGGATGGGCTCTGGGGATGGTGGAATGAGTTAGGAGATAGCAGTGGATGGTTGGTGGACAGCACTGTGGCCTATTGAAGCTGAGGAAAGCAGAGAAGGCTCATCAGCAGGTTAGCATACCTGAGTTTTTACACAGAGGGAAATTGAAGAAAAAAGTGAGTGAGAGAATTGAAGGAGCCCTGTGTGGTACAGGCCTTTGGCATCAGACAAACTTACGTTCTATACTTGGCTCCACCACCAAGTAATTCTATGACTTTTGGGGAAATCTAAGCTTGAGTTCCCACATCAATCCTATGAGAAGAATAATACCACCTCTTAAAATTGTTGTGAAAGTAGAAAACTATAATGTATATGACATGCTTGGTACTTAGTAATTACTGAGTAAAACCTATTCCCAGCCCTTCCTGGGAAAACAGGGACTTAAATGTAAGTCTTGTCCTGCAGACTCTGCCCTTGATGTGGATAAAAGGATTGTCACAAATTTCTGAGCAACAAGGGAAAGTGGGGGAGACTAATGGCTCTGAAGGCTCAGTGACATCAGAGGATGAGTATTGGGCGGGAGGCAACTGGAAGGGTGATAGGGTGCTGGAGTCAGGGAGCAATTGCTGGGGCTGGAGTTTGCGGAACTACAACATTCTAGTGCAACTTTACTGCTGTGGAACTGGCATTGAGGAGGATGCAGCCAGAGGGCACCCCAGGCCATTCCCCCCTCCCTACCAGCTCTCAAAGAATGGAAGTGTCAGTGTTGGAAGGAAAGACTGAGCATGACCAGAAACTGTTAGAAATGTGGCATGATCTGGAGAGAAGTAGATGTGAGCAGTGAAGGAAGTCAGGAGTGGGGGCGTTGAGGGAACAGGGGAGGCTTGTCTCTGCAGAAATTAACATATACTGCCAATATGGAGGTAAAAGGCCTGGGAGCTGCAGTGGGAACCTTTGGGTTGGTGCAGGTTGTAGTTGGGGCCTGAGGGGCCTTATTTCAAGAGGGCCCCACGCAAGACAGTGTGCAGGGCAAGCCTAGCTACTTGTTGAAGGGTGGGAGGTTTACAGGGCTTGAACCTGGATGCCTTGAACAGGGCTGGCTGGTCAGGTATGCTGCTACTGCCCTCTCAGATGGTAGGGTTGACATGTCCCTTTTACTAAACATCTAGTTCTTCTGTTGAGAAGCAGGCTCCACTTTTTCTTCTTGTGCCCCTAAATTGCCTCTTCCTCCCCTTTATTTTGCCAGTCTCCATTAATATACACTGCCTAGGCCATGCCCTTCCTTCTGAAACCCTACCTCCCCAGGAATTCTTCTGAACCTGCAGTCTTCAGATCTCCACCTAAGATGCACAGACAGTCCTCAGGCTCCTCCTGGTCTTTGCTCTTCTGGACATCACAACCCTTGGGCTTGCCCCTTGAGGAATCAATCAATCAATCCTCCTTTGTCTCTTGTCCTTTACCTTGGCAATAAGATGTTAATGGCATTATACTTAAGCCTGGACCTTGAGCTCCAAGAACTACTTTATCTCTTCTCTATATGTGAAAAAATGGAAAGAAAGGCTGTTGCAGGAACAGAGAGAATCCAGCTTGGACTAGCTTCCAAGAGCAGCTTCACCCAGGGGTTTTCTGGGTACTCTGGGTGCTTCTTTTGAGTAAGCCAGGCCCAACCATAACGTCTGTCATCTTAGTTGTCTATGTCTTCTACTATCTGCCCCCCAGGGCCTATTCTGAGCTGCTGTGTATAACCTTGGCCACACAGGAAACAACTACTCTCTTTAAATCTGGATTCTTGTCCTGAGGAGCCCACATCAGAGTCCATCTGCCACCCATCTTGCTTTTGTGAACTACAGAACAGCAGGCCTCCAGTCAGTGACTTTTCTTTTCTTTCCTTTCCTTTTCTTTTCTTTTTTTTATTTTTGAGACAGAGTCTCACTTTGACACCCTTGGTAGAGTGTCATGGGGTCATACCTCACAGCAGCCTCAAACTCCTGGGCTTAAGCAATTCTCTTGTCTCAGCCTTCTGAGTAGCTGGGACTACAGGCACCCACCACAGCACCTGGGTATTTTTTAGAGCTAGGGTCTTACTCTTGCTCTAGCTGATTTCAAACTCCTGAGCTCAGGCAATCCACCTGCCTCAGCCTCCCAGAGTACTAGGATTACAGGTGTGAGCCACTGAGCCTGGTCAGGCCTCCAGTGTTTTTAGAGACCACTTACTCCCTAACTCAAATACTCCTTTGCTGGGCACAGGACCTTTAGGCTCCCTTCACCAGCTAAGATCCTCTGCTCCTTTTTAGGCCCTAAATAAGAGATGGGGTCTCTTCAGAGCTGAGGCACATTCTGCCAAAGCAGGAGAAAGGAGAATGTATAAACTCAGTAATGAAGCAGACATACCCAAGTCTTTGGAAGACACCCATAAGGTGATTTTTGCTTCTCCCATTAGCTGGTAGTTTATTCACTTGGGGGATATTTTGCTAATTCTTTTTTTTTTTTTTTTTTTTTTTTTGAGATAGAGCCTCAAGCTGTCATCCTGGAGAGAGTGCTGTGGCATCACAGCTCACAGCAACCTCCAATTCCTGGGTTCAAGCGAGTCTCCTGCCTCCGCCTCCCAAGTAGCTGGGACCACAGGCGCCCGCCATAGTGCCCGGCCATTTTTTGGCTGCAGCCATCATTGTTGTTTGGTGGGCCTGGGCTGGATTCGAACCCGCCAGCTCAGGTGTACGTGGCTGGCGCTTTAGCCCGTTGAGCCACAGGCGCCGAGCCTATTTTGCTAATTCTTAAGCAACAACCGCATCTGAGGCCCTGAGGAGTTATTTTGGCTTCCTTGAAGCACAGGGCTCAGCGTACAAATTAAGTAACTTAAGCATTACTGACATTGGTCTTCAGTTACCACTCTGGTGTGTCCTGGTGCCTTCAAGAGGAACACTGGCTTCTGGCCCCTAGGATCCAGCTCTCTAGTTCTGACCAGCTCTCTTTTCCTTTCAGGGAATGTGAATTTCTTCTCTAGTGGCCTTCTCTTTTCTCACTGTCGTCATGGAAGTATCGTCATTTCCAAGGATCACATAAATTCCGTTTCCTTCTATGATGGGGTAGGTGTTTCACTAGTCAGTGGCTTTTGTGGTTAGAAAGGTTTTCTTTTTCTTTCTTTTTTTTTGAGACAGAGTCTTACTTTATCACCCTTGGTAGAGTGCTGTGGCGTCACAGCTCACAGCAACCTCCAACTTCTGGGCTTAGGCAATTCTCTTGCCTCAGCCTCCCAAATAGCTGGGACTACAGGTGCCCGCCACAATGCCTGGCTATTTTTTTGTTGTAGTTTGGCCGTGGCCAGGTTTGAAGCAACCACCCTCGGCATATGGTGCCACTGCCGGCACCCTACCCACTGAGCCACAGGTGCCACCCGTCAGAAAGGTTTTCACACTTCTGAGGGGAAATCTAAATAAATCCTGTCTCCCCCTTCCCTCCACTCCCACAGGGAAGGTGGTCAGGAACTGGCCAGCTAGTAAGGCAGGCAGGCCCTCGTCAGCCTCATGTTCTTTAAGGGGCTTAGCTAGGAAGGGCTTCTAGTCAGAAGGGCCAGTGGCTCTTTATTCTCAGTCTATTCATCCAAAAAGGACTCAAGAGTAGGCTGAAGAAGGCGTCCAGTGGCCCTTCACAGATGGCCTCCAGTCTAGGGACACAAAGGCTCTGCTGCTTAAGAACTGGAAAGGAGTTGCATTCTGGCCTCCATGAGGCTCACTGACACATTAGCATGGGGCAGAATCATTAGTGAGCCAAAGAGGGAGAGAAATGGCTAACTTCCCCTGAAAGAGCTTAGCCCTACCTCCCTCAACCTCCCCCAATCGGACTTAACCCTCCATCTCTCTGCAAGTTCCACCCCCACAACCATCTTCTGATTTTGCCCATCTGCACCCACACTTCGTCTTCGCATTGTGGGGAGAGGGTACCTCTGAGTTTTCCTAGCCTCTCCCAGGGCTGGCACTTGTTTCTTAGTGGGAAACAAGAGCAGAGGGTAGGTCTTCCACTCTGCTTGGTCTTGGCCTCAAAACTATCCTGTTTCAGAGCCAGGATAGAGACCAGGTGAAGTACTTGGTCAGGTAGCTTAGAAAACAAATTCTGTGAGCAATTATTTCTTCCTCATAGAGCCAGTTGCCTTGAATTAGGCTGTTCAGAAAAGCAAGCAGACCAACTGGACAGATTTAGATGGTCCTGTTAGATAAAAGCTTTGATAATAGGTTAAAGAGTCTTCCAATATCAAGGAACAAAAGATGAGAATCATTTAAGAAACAGTGCTGGGGCTCTACGCCTGTAGCTCAGCAGCCAGGGTACCAGCCATATGCATCAGAGGTGCAGGTTCAAATTCAGCCCAGGCCTGCCAAACAACAGTGACAAGTACAATTAAAAAGGCGTTGTGGCAGATGCCTGTAGTCCCAGCTACTTGGGAGGCTGAGGCAAGAGAATTGCTTAAACCCAAGAGTTTGAGGTTGCTGTGAACTGTGACACTACAGCACACGGCACTCTACTGAGGGTGACATAGTGAGATTATGTCTCAAAAAAAAAAATGCTGGGATAAGTTAAATTGCAGAAGTAGTAAGGAGAATATAAAAAATGAATATTTATGACTTGGCGCCATAGCTCAGTGGTTAGGGTATGGGCCATATACCACCAAGGCAGGCAAGTTCAAACCTGGCCTCAGCCTGCTAAACAACAATGACAACCACAACAAAAGATAGCCAGGTGTTATGGCAGGTGCCTTGTATTCCCAGCTACTTGAGAGGCTGAGGCAAGAGAATTGCTTAAACTCAAGAGTTTGAGGTTGCTGTGAGCTGTGATAGCACAGCACTCTACCAAGAGTGGCATGGTAAGACTCTGTCTCAAAAAAAAAAAAAAAATTGAATATTTATGAATACTCTAGAACAGGAAGACTTTCTAAGCTTAGAAACAGTGCAAGGTATTGTAAAGGAAAAGTTAATCAAATTTGACTACTTAATGACTTTTTAATTTTTTTCCTAATAATTTATTGCAATCTACTTTAAATACAATTAACTGTTCATTTGAAGCTTTGACAAAGACTCACAAACACAGGGTCCATAAAGGTCATGTGCAATTTGTTAAACTATTTTAAATTTGCATACAAATTTTATGTCCACCCTATATATACTCAAGAAACCACCATCACAGGGCTGGCACGGTGACTCACACCTGTAATCCCAGCACTCTAGGAGGCCGAGGTGGGCAGATTGCCTAAACTCAGGAGTTTGAGACCAGACTGAGCAAAGTGAGACCCCATCTTTACAAATAGAAAACTAGCTGGTCATTGTGGTGGATGCCTGTGGTCCCAGCTACTTAGGAGGCTGTGGCATGAGGATCACTTGAACCCAGAAGTTTGAGGTTGCTGTGAGCTATAATGCCACAGCACTCAATCCCAAAGCAATTGAGTTTGTCTCAAAACAAACAAACAAAAAAACAAAAAACTACCATCACAATCAAAACACAAAAGAGTCTCATAACCTCAAAAAGTTTCCTCATGCTCTTTTGCCCTTTCTTCTACTCTTGACTTCAGATAACCACTGATTAGTTTTTTCCCACTGTTTATTAGTTTGTATTTTCTAAAATGTTATATAAATGAACATCATACATTCTGTACCCTTTGAGTCTGCCATTTTCCACTCAGCATAATAATTTTTAGATTCATCCATGCAGTTGTGTACATTAATAGCTGGTTCCTATTTATTTTATTTTCTTGAGACAGAGTCTCGCTCTATCCCCCTGGGTGGACTGCTGTGGTGTTGTATTTCACAGCACTCACAAACTCTTGGACATAAGATCCATTTACCTCAGCCTCAAGAGGTAGAGTGGGACCATAGGTGCCTGCCACAGTGACCAGCTAGTTTTTCATTATTTTTTAGTAGAGATGGGGGTAAGGTATGTTCTCTCTCTCTGTCTGTCTGTCTGTCTGTCTCTCTCTCTCTCTCTCTCTCTCTCTCTCTCTCTTCCTCTTCCTCTCCCCTTCCTTCTCCCTTTCTCTCCCTCCTTCCCTCCCTCCCTCCCCTGGTCTCAAACTCTGAGCTCAGGTAATCCACTCACCTCAGCCTCCCAGAGTGCTAGGATTACAGATGTGAGCCACTGAGCCCTTCCTGGTTCCTCTTTATTGCTGAGTAGGCTTACATTGTCTGGACAGATTGTAAAATTTATCAGACTAGTCAGTAATATAAAAGTCTAAAAAGTATTTAAGAGTATAGGGAGAGGTTAGTACAGTTATAGTTAGAAAGGAAGAGTAAGTTCTTGTATTTTATTGCATAGTAAGGTGACTTTAGTCAACAGTATATTATTGTGCATTTCAAAATAGTTAGAAGAGAGGATTTTGAATGTTCCCACCACGAAGAAATGGTTAATGTTAATGGTGATGGATAATGGATAATTAAATGGTTAATGTTTGAGGTGATGGATATGCTAATTATCTTGATTCAATGTACGCATGTATTGAAACAATGCATTGTGCCCCATAAATATGTACAATTACTATGTGTCAATTAAAATTTTTTTTGGAGACAGAGTCTTACTCTGTAGCCCTGGGTAGAATGCCATGGCATCATCATGGCTCATAGCAACTTCAAACTCTTGGGCTCAAGGGATCCTCTTGCCTCAGCCTCCTAAGCACCTGCCATGACACACCTTGCTAGTTTTTCTATTTTTAATAGAGATGGAGTATCTCTTTTGCTCAGACTGGTCTCGAACTTCTGAGCTCAAGCGATCCACTTGCCTCGGCCTCCCAGCCTGTTATGATCACAGGCGGGAGCTACCGTACCTGGCTAAAGATTTTTTTTTTTAAGTATTTCAAAATTAGAATTAAAAGGCAAAAAATAAATTGAGAAAAAAATGTGCTAATTAAAACAAATGAGCTCTTTTTACAAAGAGCTCTATCTTTTTTAATGTGCGCATATGAAGTCTTAGGTCAAGGGTATTCAGAGGACATGGGGCTACTTAACAAATACAGGGAAGCATATCAAAAACAGCCTCTTCTGATGTTTAGCATGCCCAAGGTGAGGAGCTTTTCTACAACTTGAACTTTACCTTGGAACTGAGAGTAATATAACCTAAAAATTTGCATGCCTTTATGTTAATTTGAAATAAAAATAAATAAATAAAACAGCCTCTTGCTGCCATGTGTAACAGGAAATAAGCAAAAAGTAAACAAAAGGAACTGTTGACAGAAGAGAACTAGAATAGCTAATGTAAATGTCTAGCCATAGGTGTGGCCTAAGAGGGAAATAGAGTGCAGTCACTGGAAATGTTTACAGATATTATGTAATAACATAGCAGATAATAATGGTAAATTAAGTTTTTTGAGGGGCGCCAGGGGACAGAATCTCACTATGTCGCTCTCAGAAGAGTGCTGTGATGTCACAACTCTCAGCAATCTCAAACTTTTGGGCTAAAGAAGTGATTCTCTTGCCTCAGCCTCTTGAGTAGCTGGGACTACAGGTGCCTGTCACAATACCTGATTGTTGTTGTTTTTGTTGTAGTTGTCGTTGTTTTGCAGGCCCAGGCGGGGCTCAAACCCACCAGCTTCAGTGTATGTTGCTGATGCCCTACTCACTCAGCTACGGGCGCCAAGCCAGATAAATTAAGTTTTTAAAACACGATATGACACCATAGTAATAAACATGACTTTCCGCAACATAAAGGCAAGTCAATGAAAAGAAATCAAATGCTTTCCCCTTATTAGGAGCAAGACCAGCATGCCAGCTTTTGCTACTTCTATTCAACATAGTATTGCAAGTTTAAGCCAGAGCAGTTAGGCAGGAAGGAGAAATAAAAAACATCCAAATTTTGAAACAAAGAATAAAATTGTATGTGTTCTTACATGTAAAAAACCATAATAATTCTGTCAGAAAAAACATTAAACTAATTTACCAAAGTTGCAGGATACAAAATCAACGTATAAAAATCCATTATATTTCTATACAATGCACAAATTGAAAATGATATTAAGAAAGCAATTCCAGGCTGGGCAGGGTGGCTCACGCCTGTAATCCTAGCACTCTGGGAGGCTGAGGCGGGCGGATTGCTTGAGCTCAAGAGTTTGAGACCAATCTGAGCAAAAGCAAGACCTTGTCTCTACTAAAAAAATAGAAAAACTGAATCAAGAGGATCACTTGAGCCCAAGAATTGGAGGTTGTTGTGAGCTATGACGCCATGGCACTTGACCCAGGGCAACAGCTTGAGGCTCTGACTCAAGAAAAAAAAAAAGAAGAAAACAACTCAGTTTACAGTAGTGTTGAGAATAAACTACTAGATTGGGCGAGGTGGTTTACACCTGTAATCCTAGAACTCTGGGAGGCCGAGGTAGATGGATTGCTTGAGCTCAGGAGTTTAAGTCTAGCCTGAGCAAGTGCAAGACAGAGTCTCACTAAAACTCTACTAAAATACTAAAATCTCTACTAAAAATAGAAAAACTAGCCATGCAACATGGTGGGTGCCTGTCGTACCAGCTACTTAGGAGCCTGAGGCAGGAGGATTGCTAGCTACTTAGGAGCCTGAGGCAGGAGGATTGCTTGAGCCCAAGAGTTTGAGTTTGCTGGAGCTATGATGCCAGGGTGACAGCGTGAGACTCTGTCTCAAAAAAAAAAACATAGCTCTGGCTCAGCGCCTGTGGCTCAGCAGGCTAAGGCGCCAGCCACGTACACCTGAGCTGGCGGGTTCGAATCCAGCCCGGCCCACCAACAACAACGACGGCTGCAACCAAAAAATGGCCAGGCGTTGTGGTGGGCGCCTGTGGTCCCAGCTACTTGGGAGGCTGAGGCAGGAGACTCGCTTGAGCCCAGGAATTGGAGGTTGCTGTGAGCTGTGATGCCATAGCACTCTATCCAGGGTGACAGCTTGAGGCTCTGTCTCAAAA
>CAUYON010213070.1:0-17358 GCA_963573935.1 Arctocebus calabarensis
GTCTTTATATAGTGATCAAGGAAATGCCATGAAGGATATCTGTAACAGTATGATCAAAATATTTCTGAATGTATATGAATCGTGCCCCGTGATTGCACCAATGTACATAATTATGATTCAATAAAATTATTAAAAAAAAAATAATTCTAGTTTAAATAACACATGAAGGTAAATACCATCACAGGTAAATGTATTTTGATTGACAATGCTTATTCTTAAGTATCTTACACAAATCACTTTATCTATTTCTACATATTTGAGGTGCACTAACTTTCTATACCTCAGAAAACTTGGAAGGCTATAAGTTTCATAAAGTTCTTCTCCTGTGTGCCGCATCTCCTCAATAATCAGCTTTTTCTTATTTCTTTTAATAAAGAAAGTCACCAAGCAATTAGAGTTACTGAACTATTATATGGAGGTTTTTGAGTTTGACAGTTTGTGTGTCTAGTCAAATGATAAAATAAAATGGTTGACAACAGACAAAAAGTAAAATGTTCTTTATTTGAACAGAGCCTATAATAAATATTAAAAGTTCATATTAAATATGACAGCACTTTCAATTATCAACTAACAATTTCTGTTTTTCATTTAGTAGTTATTTTCTGAGTACACATTATGTGCCTAGGATTAGTGAAGCATAGTTCTGATACTCTTCTTGGTGCTAGCAAATTAATGGGGAGACAGAGAGAAGTGAAAAATAAAGCATAGATCATTATTTAACTGAAGTTAAAATAAGCAATATAGAGATCTACCTTAGAGTCAAATGAAACTACTTTTGAAGGTCCTAAACCAGTTGAGTATAGCTCTAAGTCTTTTTGAAGAAACTCTACTTACATTTCAGATCTAGGTAATACGTGCCTATGTATGATCACACACACACACACACACACACACACAAATACACACTGGTATATTTCTCTGAGTCTAAATTCAAATGAGTATCCATGTTCTTTTAAATATAACATGTTCTGTTTTATAATATTCCTATACTCAAGGAATTTATTGTCAAATCTCAAAGAAAAGTAGGCTTATTTGAGAAATATACCTTAGACATTTTTTCAAGATGATCTGTCACTAAATGTCAAAAGAATATGGGTAAGAAGTGACAACCTAATGTGTGCTGATGATAGCAATCTTATGGTAGGAGATGGAAGGGAAGGTAGCGGCAGTGAATTAACTGGGTTTTGATTACCATTCAAAATGTGAAAAGATTCCAAGAAGGAGTTATAGCTAGAGTAAAAACATGCATTGGAAAGAAATGTAAGAAGTATCTTATGTTTGATCTGAAAATTTAATTGTGAAACCATATAAGCCAAAAACTAAGCATCATTTTCTGCTTGAATATTTTAGGTAAAACTTGACAAATCCTTCACCTGTTTTAAAATCATTATAATACAGTTTGTCCTATATTACATTGTTTTAAAAAGAAAGAAAGGCATCAGTCAGAAAAGAGCTTATGTTGCAAGTAGATGGGAGGTCAACTTTCTAAGCAATTTGTTCATTGGCTTTTTTGTAAAGAACATTAAAATTAATGTGAAAAGGGAAAACACAAGTGCTCCTTGAAACAGCACAATAACGACTCATTGAAATGCCAACTTTTGCCCTTTTCCTAAGTAGCCTTTAGAAATACAAAGCTTTGAGTAAATATTCGCTCCCAGATTTCTGTAAAGTAGCTCAAAGCATCTGATAAGAGTGAAGGTGTGTGCAACAGACAGAAATGCAAGGAGTGAGGAGAGAGGTCATTTATACACCTAAGTATGCTACAGTTGCAGAATCTTTTCAATGTGAAGCTAAAGTTTATTGCTCAACTCAATTGAAGTCATTCTCTTTACTTGGGCATTTTGGGTGTAGTTCTGTGTGCCGGCAAAATATGAGTGGAATTAATTCATTCTTATAATACTACATTATCAGCCTCTTTACTCCTTTTTAACGCATATGCGCATTAAAGCAAAACTACCAATACCACAATATATAATTGCCTTTTTTGTTTTGAATTTTGTTTTCAATTGTTTTAGTTTGAAGTATTTTTTTTAATTTTCTTTTTTTATTTTATATTTATTTATTTAGACAGAGTCTCACTTTGTGGCCCTTGGTAGAGTGTTGTGGCATCACAGCTCACAACAACTTCCAACGCTTGGCCTTAAGCCATTCCTGTGCCTCAGCCTCCCCAGGAGCTGGGACTATGGGCACCAGCCACAATGCCTGGCTTTTTTTTTTTTTTTTTGTAGAAATGAGGTTTCAGTCAGCCTCAGGCAGGCTGGTCTCAAACTCTTGAGCTCAGGGAAATCCACCGTCCTTGACCTCCCATAGTGGGAGATGGAGTACAGTGGGAGATTACAGTGGGAGATTACAGGCGTGACCCACTAGCCCAGGCCACATTGTCTCTTTGTGATACATGTATAAGCACATGACCTCATTTCAATTGCACTAAAATAGTAGGAGACAATCATAAGAGATCATAAGAAGGTGTGTGCCTCAAGCTTCATTATAATATGAATTTGTCTAATTTATTAATTTTTCTAATATATTAGAGAAATTTATATTATAATCACAAACTTAAAGTCTTTGTCTAGGAATCCATCCATTTTCACTCCTTCAAATAATGCTCTTTTAAAATGTGCACTAATTTTCTAAATTATAAATATTTTCCTCCTTAATCTATCTTTCCTCAAATCATATAAATATCTGGTATTTATTTTAAAAATAATTCTCTTTTGATTTCACATTTCCATGACAACAGATGCCCTACTTTTCTATAACACCTTAGAGTTAAAATCCTCAAATTCAACTCTATATTCAGAGACTTATTTGTCTTCACATCTTTTTACATTTTATTTTGAGTTTACTCTTATCAGGAATCTATCTCCACCATCCATTTGAAATGGCTCTTACCAAGGTTTCCAGTGTCACGTGGGTTTACAACACCAATGATCAGTTCTCAGGCTTTACCTTATTCATTCTGTCAGTAATAAATGTTTGGCACACTTGATTTGCTTTTTATTTTGAAACTTTTTCTTATGTAGGGACTGATCCTTGAGGTCTCAGAGATAAGGCCTATAAACCAGCCCTAACACACTCAGCTTAAATTGAGAACTCGTGTAAGAAGGTACCAGCAAAAGAATTCCAGAAATATAAAAAGTCAAAGTGAAAGGTCGCCCCTTAAAGAAAACAATAATACTTTATAAATGTATATCAACTTAAACAAAAATTAAAATGACAGATGAAGAATTTTGACTATAGATTATAAAGAAGTTCAATGAATTATAAAAGAAAATAGAAACCTGAAACAAATAAGCCACAAAAACAATGCAGAAAATGAATAAAAAATTCTCCAAAGAAATTATTAAAGAAAACCAGAACTTCTGGAAATGAAAAATTTATTCAAGCAGGTACAAACTCAGTGGAAAGCTGTAGGAAGAGGCTAGATCAGGCATCTTTCTCCACTCACAAAATCAGTTTGTGATGAATAACAGATTTAAGTCTATGACATGAAACTATTTGAATACTAGCAAAGTTGTTGGAAAAACTCTTATCTATTTTGGTCTAAACAAAGAATTGATGAAGAAGACTCCAAAGGTAATCACATCAACCTCAAAAATTAACAAATTGGACTTGATTAAATTAGAAAGCTTCTGTGCAGCCAAGGTAACTACCAATAGAGCAAATATATAAACTACAGAATGGGAGAAAATATTTTCATGCTGTACATCTGTTAAAGGATTGATAATCACAATCTACAAAGAGCTCAAGCCAATCAGCAAGAAAAACTCAACCCCATGAGAAAGTGGGCAAATACATAAAGAGAAGTTTCACAAAAAAAGATAGACTAATTGCCAATAACTGTATGACAAAATGCTCAGCATCTCTAACCATCAGGAAAATGCACATCAAAACCACCTTGAGACATCACCTAACTCTAGAGAGAACGGCGTTTATCAAAAAGTTTCTACCACAACAAATTCTGACATGGATGTGGAGACAGAGAAACAGAAACACTCTACCCTACAGGTGGAACTTCAAGCTAGACCCAAACCTTTGGAAAACAGTGTGGAGATACCTCAAAGAACTGAAAGTTTACCCGCCTTTTGATCTGGTAACACCACTCTTGGGTATTTACTCAAAGGAAAAAAGTCATTTTGTCAAATAGACACGTGCACTCAAATGTTCATTGCAGTTCAAGTCACAGTTGCAAAGATGTGTAATCAAACCAGATGCCCAATAGAGGAATGGATTAACAAAGTGTGATGTATGTTTACTATGGAAAACTACTCCACCATAAAACAAATGGTGAACTAAAACCTTTTGTAACCACTTGGAAGGAATAGGAGACCATTCTTCTAAGTGAAGTATCATAAGTACGGAAAAACAAACACCACTTGTACTCACTATTAAATCAGAACTAACTGATCAACACCCTTGTGCACATATGTTAGTAAAACTCTATGGAAATCAAATAAGTGAAAAGGAGAAGAAGTGGACAGGTAAATTCACACCTCATGGATGCAATGCACACCCCCTGGGTGATGGATACACTAATAATAACCTTGATTCAAACTGCCCAAGAGCAAATCCTGTAATAAAAATGACTGTATACCCATAATATGTAATATTCTGAATTTTTTTTTAAAAGGAAAAGGTTTAAAAATGTACACAGAACAGTTAATTCTATAAATGCAAACCAATCTGTGGTTACTCCGGGCAGCAGTGTTGAATGGTGATACTGCAGGCAGAGTTTATAAAGGAGCAGAATGAAACAGGGAATATTGCATATGTTGTTATGACATGGATATGTTGGTTATTATGACAGTTTTATGTATGGGTATGTGTGAGTATAAAATTTATCAAATTGTACATTTAAATAGAAAAAAAGTTTAAATCTAATAATAAGACCCATGAAATAAGTGATCAAGTGAATAAAATTACTCTTTCTGATGACAAGATAAATTGAACAGGTTGAAATAAAATTTTGTGTAAGAAATTTTCATGAATAAGGGTCAAATTCCATTCTGAAGATTGACACCCAACCTTGGAAAGGCTATACTCTTAAGTTCCTTCTAGTTATCTCTTTGCTACAGAGGTGAATTTTCTAATGACAGAATACTTTAAATCTCAACTGCAATTTAGTTCTAGATATAATTTAACCTGGAAAACATAATTAAACAATTACAGGTTATTAGTTAGCTCTGCAAGAGATTATGCTGTAATTTTAAAAGGCTGGCTTAAAACACAGTTTCTTTAGATGTGAAAATCAAAAAGATTCTTCTGGCAGATTCATTTCCTTAACATGGTTTTCTGGAACTGGATATCGTCTCTTCCTTTGAACTTATTTGTCATCTGTGTTCAAGCATTGGAGAATTCAAAAATTTTTATGATGGCTGGAGGGATAGAGTGTGGGGAAAGCAATTAACAAGGGCAATATTCAAATAAACCTTACATGAGGTGAATAATAACAGAGCATTTTAATACAGATAATTTTTAAACCTAAGTGTACACATATGTGGAAACAAACTATGTGCTTGTTATAATGAACATAGTCAAACTTAGAGATATCATGGGTTCAGTTCTAGACTACCTCAGTGAGGCAATATTCCAATAAAGTGAGTCATATGAATTTTTTTGGTTTCTCATTGCATATGAAAGGTACATTTACACTATACTATTAAGTATGCAATAGTACTATTCCTAAAAATATTACATATCCTAATTAAAAAATACATTATTGCCAAAATGGTAATGATCATTTAAATCTTCAGTGAGTCATAATTTCTTTGCTGGGGGTCTTTCCTCAATGTGGATGGATGCTGACTATTTAGGGTGGAGATTACTGAAGGTTGGGATAGCTGTGGTAAATTTATAAAATATTAGAACTGAGAGAATTGCTACATCACTAAATCTTTATTTTATAAAAGTTTTCTCTTTATCATGTGATATTGTTTGATAACACTTTACCCACAGAATTTCATTGAAAATTAATGTCAATCCTAACAGATTTCATCACAGTTTTATCAAGTAAGCTAATGTAATATTCTAAAGTCCTTGACATCATTTTGACAGTATTTGCAGTACTTCACCAGGAGTACATTCCATCACAAGAAACCACTTCATTCACTCATTGGTAAGAAGTGATTCCTCATCCATTCCAGTTGCATCACGAGATTACAATAATCCAGTCACATCTTCAGGCGCCACTTCAAATTCTAGTTCTCTTGCTTTTCCCAACACATTTGCAGTTACTTCTTCCACTCTATTGTCTCAAGCCCCTCATGAGACTGGAATCAATATCTTTAAAAACCTTCTTATTGTTGACACTTTACCACTCAAGAGTCACACATATTCACAGTGGCAGCTAGAAAAGTGAATTCTTTCCAGACTGTTCTCAATTTGCCTTTTTCAGATCCATCAGAGAAATCACTAACTGGCAGCTATAGCACTACAAAAGTGTTTCTTAAATAATAAGAATTGAAAGACCAAATTACTGCTTAACCCATGGGCTACAGAATGGTGTTGTCTTAACAGCCACAGAGACATTAGTCTCCTTGTGCATCTTTCTCAAGCGCTTTAGGGAACAGATGCATTTTCAATGAATAGTAGTATTTTGAAAGAAATCTTATAAATAAGGATTAATTCTCAACCATGGGCTTAAAATATTCAGTAAGCCATGTTGTAAATTGATGTGCTGTCATCCAGGCTTTGTTCTTCCATTTATAGAGCACAGGTAGAATTGATTTAAGAACAAAATTCTGAAAGGCCCTTGAATTTTTGAAGTGGTAAGTATGCATTGGCCTCAACTCAAAGTCACCAGCTTCATTAGCCCCTTATAAGAGTCAGTCTGTCCTTTGATGTCTTGAGACAAGCATTGACTTCTCTTTAGCTATGACAATCCTAGATGCCATCTTCTTCCCACGTATGGCTGTTTTGACAACATGTGACACATGTCGTTTAGTGTAGTCACCTTCATCAGTTATCTTACCTAGATTTTCTTACTACAGCTTCTCTACATCGATACTTGTGATTCACCTTACTTTTATGTTATGAACCTGCTTCTTTTTCAGTCCTCATGAATCAGCCAAGGCTAGCTGTAAACGTTTTTCTTCAGTTGCCTCATTTCTCTCACCCTTAATAGAACTGAAAATAGTTAGGGCCTTACTCTAGATCAGGCTTGGTTCAAGGGCAAATTTTGAAAGGTTTGATCTTCTATTGAGATGAATAAATCTCTTTCCATATAAGACTGCTTTGTTGAACACCCACACAGGGCAAACTTTTAATTTTGTTCTATAACGTTTCATTGCATTCATGACTTGGCTAACTGCTTGGTGCAAGACCTAGCTATCTGACTTTTGACATGCCATTCTCAGCATGCATAATAATTTTTAGTTTTTGATGAAAGTGGGAATATATGATTCTTCCTTTCCCTAGAACACTTGCAGATTGTTGTAGGTTTATTATTTGGCCTACTATTGATAATTTTGGTATTGTTGAGTCTCAGATAATAGGCTCGAAGAGGGAGAGAAAGACTAGGGTTATGGTTGGTAGAGCAGTTAGAACACATACAACATTCACCCTTTCAAGATCATCAAAGTTTGTGGCAGCTGGAAGCAATTGCAATCAAAGATTGCTGATCATAGATCACTATAACAGATATAAGAATAATGAAACAATTTGAAATATTGTGAGGCTTGCCAAAATGTGACATAGGGACACAACGTGAGTACATGTTATTGGAAAAATTGGGCTGATAAACTTGCTCGACACAAGGTTGTCACAAACATTCAAGTTGTAAAAAATACAGTATCTGTAAAGTGCAATAAAATGCACCATAAAATGAGGCAGCCTGCACTGATATTTGTGGTTGTCAAAATGTAAATTAATTAACTTTTAAACCAAATATTAGATCCACAACATAATTACCTCAATGGATTGGCTTGTTCCTGCTCAGATTAGTTTGGGACATTTTCATTTTCTCTTGTAAATTAACTTATCAACAATTCACTTTATGGAGACATTTATGTGGCAGAAAGATTAAAAGAGAGGGAGATAGGAGGACAAGATGCCTCCTCCTGCAACCCAAGTATATAATCGCGTGGTTTAGAGAAAAGAGTAATTTATCTTAAAATTGTGAGCATCAAAATATTTATGCATGTTATAATATCAATAGGTACACTTGCATATTTTTCACTGTTGAGTGGTTAACAAAATTAATTCTAACAAAGAAAAAGGTTAAGTGGAATAAGAATTTACTCACTGTTGAAAGAGAAAATTATGTTAGCACTTTGTCATGAGTTTTTCTGTTATATTAGAGCTCCATTTTAAGCCATTAGTACAAAACAATGAGACTTTAGTTAAACTGCATTAAGTCTGTGGTTAAGTGTGTTATGCATTCTATGTAATATTGTAAAGAGCTATCTGAACATTATTCTATAACCTGCCTTTCTAGGGTTATCCTACACCATAAATATTTACTTCAATAGATGTTAAAGAACTTGTAAAGGTAAAGGTAGCATTTGAAAATAACTTAAGTGTTTCAAGAAGTAACAAATGCTATCTCTTTACCAAAAATACCTGTCCTGTTTAAAAAAACTAACAACAAAAATTATATGCATTATCCATAATGAAAATTCATCTTTTAATAGAAACCTAGTTAAATTATCAGCCTTGAAACATGCTTCTGTTTGTTTTTTAGTTAGGCAGAATCCACGCAAATGCTGAGCATTTGGTACTTCTCATATTTTACACTCATGTGATGAAAAAAATCAACATATGATCTTTTTAAAAAAGCATTCTAACATTTATGCACTGATTCTGTATTAATTCTTTTTTAATTTATAATAAGTGCCAAAAAAAAAGAAAAGTGATTTTTTTCCCTTAAATTATGTTGGCTTACTTTATAATTAATGGCTCATTGTGCTGAAGCATACAGTAGAGTATACAGTTCAATGCAGCCAGCATTAACAGTTGAATAGATGCAATGATAGGGTAACAATGTGACTCAGCTGCAAAAGAAGCTTAAACTAGATGATGAAGAATTTTATGCCAAATAGTGTACACAAAATAAATTTACAACTTTTCTGGTGCTGAAGTTTAAATTCTGCCAAGGAGATAATTTATCTTGCATCAAATTTACCTATAAAACAGTACCATTTTCAACAAATACTGTTAATTTTGGACAATTGAAAGAATTTCTTTACCTCATCACAAGATAATTTTAGGTGATTTGTAGTTATAGTTATGAAAACGAGAATGGTGATATGTGTTTAAAAAATGCTACCTTAATTCAACAATCTAAGTCAGAATTTCTAGTTAAGTACCACTGAACAACATGCACTAATTATGGGCATTTTCAGCAAGGTTGAAAACATCCATAGTTTGACTTTATTTTTATTAAGACCAGGGATACCTGATAAAATGGTTTACTTCTCTTGGAAAACTTGAGGATCCTGATGTTTACCAGCTCTCTTGTAAATGCCTTATTGAACATAGGAGGGTACAATGAGTGTGATTGTCAGTGCACATTACTACAAACACTCCTCAACTTAAAATGGTACAAGTCCTAGTAAACTCATTTTAATTTGAAAATATGGTAAATTGAAAATGGATTAGTACACCCAATGTGCCAAATATCATAGCTTAACCTAGCCAACTTTAAATGTTCTCAGAACACTGAAATCAGCCTATATAGGTGGGCAAAATCATCTAATACAAAGTCTATTTTATAATAAAGTGTTGAGGGCAGCACCTGTGGCTCAATGGAGTAGGGTGCTGGTCCCATATGCCAGAGGTGGCAGGTTCAAATCCAGCCCTGGCCCAAAACTGCAAATAATAATAATATTAATAATAATAATAATGATAATAATTATCATTGAATAATTATTTCAATACAATTTATTGAATACCATACTGAAAGTGAAAACCAGAAAGGTTGTGTGGGTTACTTACCGGAAAGGTTGTGTGGGTACTCAAAAGTAACATGTCTGCTGAATGTGTATCACTTTTGCCTCATTGTAAATTGAAAATTACAGGGGGATTCTGGAAAGATGGCCGACTGGTAGCAACCCTGGGCAGAGGCTCTTGAGCAGAGGAAGAAAAACTGGATAGAATCAGGCTCTTTGAAGCCAAAGGTGGGGAACCGAGCCAAGAAAGAAGTTTGGCAAGCTGTAACTCCAAGGAAGAGTTTCTAATTCAAGAAAACAAATTACATGGCAACGCTTGTGGTTCAAAGGAGTGGGGCACTGGCCCAATATACCAGAAGTGGTGGGGTGGTGGGTTCAATCCTGGCTCTGGCCAAAAACTGCAAAAAAAAATTAAAAAATAAATAAAAAATAAAAAAACAAATTATAGGCACAAAGCCTATTCACTAGAGATCAAGAACCATTCTCCCAAGCAGAAGGCCTGCCACAGGCTATCTGTGACCAAGCAGGGAATAAAAGACCTCTCATTTTACCTTGCTGGAGAGAGGTACTAAAATCCAGGACTCTTTCTCCAGGGAGGTCCCACTTATGAACCTAGACACCACCATGCCAAGCATAAAATTGAACAGATATTTTCCCCCACAAGTTCAAACTCCTAGCCCATCCTTTCCCCCTTGCATAACAGTCTGAAGTTCTTCCCCCTGCAGAACACAAAGTGTTTGGTCTTGTCCTGAGAGATCTGGGCATAGTGTGGACTGCCAATCATCAGGACAGAATCTGTGATAAACTGGGAAAAAAGAGGGTGTGGTAAGAAAGGGACACTTGACAGGAAGAGATGTCCCCTGGTTATGACTCGGCCTGGCCAGTGGAGGTGTTGACCCTTGGTTCGGGTTGTATCTGGTGGGACAGGGTGAAGAACCTGTGGCTCTGATGGCACCCACAGTGGGAGAATGGTTGCCCTATGTGGACTGGAGTTTGACAGATAGGGCTGGTGCTCAGCCCCTGATGGGCCTGCAAGCAAATGCTTGCTAGGCATGGAGTGAGACCTGAGAGCAAGGGCGTGGCCCCTTGATTCCAACAGACCCTCTAGCAGTGGCTTACTGGGTGTGAAACAAGACCTGAGGGCTAGGGTGTGGTCCCCTCTCTCCAGTTGAGTTGGTGAGCAGAGACTTACTAAATGAGGACTGAGACTGGCATGTGGAGGCATGGTTCTCTGACTGCAAGTGGTCTGGCAAGCTGGATAGGGACTGAGACCGGTGGGCAGGGGCATGGCCCCTGGCTCCAAGTGGGCCTGTGAGCAGAGAAGCAGACAACAGTGTGGACTGAGTCTGGTGAGTGGGATTGTGAATTCCTGGCTCCGATTGTGCTGTTGGAAACGCTTGAATCCCTCTCTTTTGAAATGCACTGCCTGAGACAATTTAATTGGAACCCGTGTCCAGTGCTTTCCATTCAGGGACATTCTGAGGTTGACCTTTGAAGTTCTGTAGCAGAAAAGAACTGAAAGGTGGGGGCTGGACACCAAAGCTGTTTGTATCTCTTCACAGTTGAGACTTAAACCTAATACCATGGTTCTTAGGATAGGGTAGAGGTTGGCTGATATCAAAACACAGCTAGCTTGAGTTGTCTCACTAAGTAGGTCCTCAGAGTGTCCAGCTAACACTCTGAAAGGGGCCTTTGTAAGGTTGTAGGAGATAAGCCCACAATTACAGACCTTAGTGCTTTGATAAGGGGCTATCTCTACTCCCTGGGAACCCCGATTCAATCTCACCCTACCATTTCTAATAACCAAATGGTGGAAAATAAACATGGTGCAGACCCAACATAAAAACTCTGGAAATATGAATATCCAGAGTGGATTAACTCCCACCCCCAAGAAATGACAAAGGAGATACAACTGAAGATGTTATGCATAGACAAATGGCATCAATGTCAGAAATCAAATTCAGAATATGGATTGCAAATAAGAGAAATAGAATGGAAGAATAGATAGAAATTGAATTCTAAAGAGTAGTTCTATTTTTAAGAAATTAATTAATTCAAAGCTCAAGTCACCAATGATATGGACATAATGAGAAAAGAGATAGCAGAGCTCACGGAAACTAAACAGTTAGTTGAGGAGTTCCAAAGTACAGTAGAATCCCTCAGTAATAGAGTTGACCAGGCAGAAGAAAGGATCTCTGAAACTGAATACAAAGCTTTTGAACATTCCCAAATACTCAAAGAGGCAGACAAATGGTGAGCAAAAACTGATCATTCCCTGAGAGAGTTGTGGGATCACTCCAAAAAAATCAAACATTTGTCTTATAGGAAATCTCAAAGGAGAAGAGGATTCTAGAGATACAGATGCTCTACTCCAAGAGCTTTTGGAGGAGAATTTCCCAAGCATTGCAAGAGATACAGAACTTCAGATAATAGACAGTTTCAGAACCCCAGCAAGACTCAATCCAAATAAAGTATCTCCTAGAAACATTGTGATTAACTTTGCCAAAGTTAAGACGAAGGAAAAAATTCTGCAAATAGCCAGATGTAAGAAAAGCATCACCTACAAAGGGAGAAGTATCAGAATGACTACAAATCTCTCCACTGAAACATTTTCAGCCAAAAGAAGATGGTCATAGACCTTCAATCTCCTAAAACAAAAAAACTATCCAGCTAAATGGAGTTTCCCTTGTGATGGAGAAATCAAATTCTTTAATGGAATCGACATGTTGAAGAAATTTGCCATAACTAAACCTGTTTTCCAGGATATTCTCAGACCCATCTTCCACAATGACCAGTGAAATGCTCTACCTCCAAAGTAAACTCACCCAGAAATTTTTGAACAAAACCCAACTTCCACAGTGGTGAAAGGATTAATAATGTCCACTGGACATCCAAATATCATGACACCCAAACAAAACCAGGCTTATCAATTGTCTCAATTAGCGTGAATGGTTTTAATTGTTCTGTAAAGAGGCACAGGCTGGCTGACTGGGCACACAAATGCAGACTGGATATCTGTTGTATACAAGAATCTCATTTTACCTTAAAGGATAAAAATAGACTCAGGGTGAAGGAATTGACTTGTATAATATAGGCAAATGGAAACCAGAAAAATGCAGGGGTTGCAATTTTAGTAGAAGATACAATTGGCTTTAAACCAACAAGGATAAATAAATACAAGGAAAATCACTACATATTTGTCAAGGGAAATACCCAACATGAAGAGATTTCAATAATTAACATTTATGCACCCTCCTAGAATGCTCCTCAATTCATAAAGCAGACCCCACTGGATAAGAACCACTGTATATCTTCCTGCACTATAATAGTTGGAGATGTTAACACCCCTTTGATGGTTTTAGATAGATCTTCCAAGAAGAAACTATACAAATAAATATTAGAGTTAAACCTGACCCTAGAAAAAATGGACTTTACAGACTTCTACAGAACATTTTACCCTAATAAAACTGAATATACATTCTTCTCATCAAATCACAGGTTCCTCCAAGATAGATCATATCCTTGGACACAAGTCTAGCCTCTGCAAATTTAAAAGTACAGAAATCATTCCTTGTATCTTCTCCAACCACCATGGAATAACAGTTGAACTCAACAGCAATGGGACCCTTCATACTCAAACAAAGTTATGGAAACTAAATAATCTTAGGCTGAATGATAGCTGGGTCAAAGACAAGATTAAGAAGGAAATCACCAATTTTTTTTGAACAAAATGATACTGAAGAAACAAATTATCCAAACCTGTGGGATATTGCCAAGGTAGTCCTAGGAGGGAAATTTATAGCATTGGAAGCCTTCATCAAGAAAACAGAAAGAGAGGAAGCCAACAACTGAATAGATCATCTCAAGCAACTGGAAAAGGAAGAACATTCTAACCCCAAACCCAGCAGAAGAAAAGAAATAACCAAAATTAGGACAGAATTAAATGAAATTGAAAACAAAGAATTATTCAGAAGATCAATGAAACAAAGAGTTTTGTCTTTTTTTAAAGATTAAACAAATTGATAAATTTTTGGCCAACCTCACCAGAAGGAGAAAAGTAAAATCTCTAATAATTGCCTATCAGAAATGATAAAGGAGAAATAACAACAGACACTTCAGAAATTCAAAAAAATCCTCAATGATTACTACAAAAATCTCTATTCCCAGCAATATGAAAATTTGAAGGAAATGGACCAATACCTGGAAGCATGTCACCTTTCTAGACTCATCCAGAAAGAATTAGAAACATTGAATAGACCTATATCAACCACTGAAATAGCATCAAAAATACAAAATCTATTTTTTTAACAAATGAACAGTTTATTAAGAATTGAACAAAGGTATGATGTGATACAGTACAAGCAAGACACTTAAGATAGGTATAATAGTACTACTCATACAAAAACTTAAATTTCCCCTAAAAAAAAATCACAAGACAAAAGAGAAAGCAATTTCACTGCTATAGAGTAAGATATATCATGCAAAGTATTAACTCCACGCCCCCCCCCCCAAAGCCCAGCCACCCAACAAACAAAAAACTATCTGGGAATACTGCTGTGCTAACATATTAACCACAGTATAATCATTCATAGGAAAACAGTCATTAAGCAATGAATTAAATGAAATAACAAAGTTCAAACTATCATAAACTCATAGACCACAATGATTTTACAAAACAAGCAATTCCAGAAATCTTGTAAACAATAAAAAAAGAAGAAATATTTCAAAGTCATTCTACTTTATCTGGATACACCTGATGTTGAAATTGGTGAAAATATATTGATATAAAGTGAAATTACAAACATGTTTCACTTATAAATGAGGATGCAATATCCTAAACAATATATTGACAAGTTGAATTAAAAAATTAATGTTTAAGTAATGTACTTTGATCAAAATTGAATCCAATTTATATGAAAGATAGTCACCACTTTCTTTTTTTGTTTGTGTTTTTGGTTTTCTTTCCCTCACCCCCTCCCTCCTTCTCTGTCTTCTCTGTTCTTCCACCATGCCCCACTATGTCTTTGATTGTCATTAATTGTCCTCATTTCAAAGTTGAATACATAGGATTAATGCTTCTCCATTCCTGTGATGTTTCACTAAGAATAATATGTTCCACCTCCATCCAAGTTACTACAAACACTGCAAAGTCTCCATTATTTTTGATGGCTGAGTAATATTCCATTATATACATATACCATAGCTTACCAATCTACTCCTGGGTTGAAGGACATTTAGGCTGTTTCCACACTTTAGCAATTGTAAATTGGGCTGCGATAAACAGCTTAGTACATGCGTCCTTATGATAAAAGTTTTTTTTTTTTTCTTCTGGATAGATGCCAGCAATGGGATTGCAGGATCAAACGGGAGGTCTAGGTTGAGTTTTTTGAGCTTTCTCCATACTTCCTTCCAAAAAGGTTGTATTAGTTTGCAGTCCCACCAGCAGTGTAAAAGTGTTTCTTTCTCCCCACATCCGCACCAGCATCTGCAATCTTGAGATTTTGTGATATAGGCCATTCTCACTGGAGTTAGATGGTATCTCAAGGTGGTTTTAATTTCCATTTCTCTAATAATTAAGGATGATGAGCATTTTTTCAATTGTTTACTGGCCAGTTGTCTGTCATCTTTAGAGAAGATTCTATTCATCTCTCTTCCCTATTGATGTATGGGATTGTTGGTTTTTTTCTTGTACATTAATTAAAGTTCTGTATAGATCCTGGTTATTAAACTTTTGTCAGATTCAAAATGTGCAAATATCTTTTCCCATTGGATAGGTTGTGTATTTGCTTTGGTTGTTGTCTCTTTGGCTGTACAGAAGCTTTTCAGTTTAATTAAGTCCTATTTATTTATTGTTGCAGTTGTTGCTATTGCCATGGCACTCTTCCTCATAAAGTCATTTTCCAGGCCAATATATTCCAGTGTTTTTCCAATTCTTTCTTTGAAGATTTTTATCATCTCATTACTTAAATTTAAGTCCTTTATCCATCTCGAATCAATCTTTGCGAGGGGAGAAAGGTGTGCCTCCAGTTTCAGTCTTTTGCATCAGGATATCCAATTCTCCCATATTCTCTCCCATTCTATCCATTTCTTGAATAGGGAGTCTTTCCTTCAATGAACACTCTTGTTTCATTTATTGAAGATTAGATAGCTGTAAGTTGTTGGTTTCATTTCTAGGTTTACTATACAATTCCAAGTATCTATGTCGCTATTTTTGTGCCAGTATCATGCTGTCTTGACCACTATGTCCTTGTAATACAGCCTAAAATCTGATTTCTGGAATTGCTTGTCTTGTAAACTCATTGTGGTCTATGAGTTTATGATAGTTTGAACTTTGTTATTTCATTTAATTCATTTCTTAATGACTGTTTTCCTATGAATGATTATACTGTGGTTATATAATATGTTAGCACAGTAGTATTTCCAGATAGTTTTTTGTTTGTTGGGTGGTTGGACTTTGGGGGCGTAGAGTTAATACTTTGCATGTTATATCTTACTTTATAACAGTGAAATTGCTTTCTCTTTTGTCTTGCGATTTTTTTGAGGTGAAATTTAAGTTTTTGTGTAAGTAGTACTCTTATACCTATCTTGAGTGTCTTGCTTATACTGTATCACATCATACCTTTGTTTAATTCTTAGTAAACTGTTTACTTGTTAATAATAAAAAAAAAACCAGAAGAGAGTGCAGGGAAAACACTTGAAGAAATCAATCTGGGAAAATATTTTATGAGGAGATCCCCCAGGGAACTGAAGCAACAACAAAAATACATTACTGGGATCTGATTAAACTGAAAAGCTTTTTCACAGCCAAGAGCACAGTAAGTAAAGCAAGCAGACAACCTTCAGAATGGGAGAAGATTTTTGCAGATTATGCTTACGACAAAAGTCTGATCACTAGAACTATAGGGAACACAAACTAATCAATAAGAAAAGAATAAATAACCCCATTTCTATGTGGGCAAAAGACTTGAACAGAAACTTCTCTGATGAAGACAGGCTCATGGCCTACAAACACATGAAAACAAATGCTCATCATCTTTAATCATCAGAGAAATGCAAATTAAAACCACTTTGAAATACCATCTAAGTCTATTAAGATTAGCACACATCACAAAATCCCAAAACTCCAGATGTTGGCTTGGATGTGGAGAGAAGGAAACACTTCTACACTGCTGGTAGGAATGCAAGCTAATACAACCTTTTGGAAAGAAGTTTGGAGAACACTCAAGGATCTAAAAGTAGACCTACTGCAATTCCTCTACTAGGTATATACACAGATGACCCAAAATTATTTTACAACAAAGACATTTGCACCAGAGTGTTTATTGCAGCCCAATTCATATTAGCCATGACATGGGAATAGCCCAAGTGCCAATCAACCCATGAATGGATTAACATTTTGTGGTATATGTATACCATGGAATACTATGCAGCCATAAAAAGATGGAAAAGTCACATCTTTTTTTTTTTTTTT
>CAUYON010213073.1:0-12710 GCA_963573935.1 Arctocebus calabarensis
GCCCGCCACAACACCCGGCCAATTTTGGTTGCAGCCGTCGTTGTTGTTTGGTGGGCCCGGGCTGGATTCGAACCCGCCAGCTCAGGTGTACGTGGCTGGTGCCTTAGCCACTTGCGCCACAGGTGCCGAGCCTTCAACAGATACTTATTGAGGATCTACCACCTCTGTGGTCTTTCTTAGAGTGTGGTCCCCAAGGGCAGTGTGGTGGGCAGCCTGCAGGACAGACCTTTAACCTGGTTTTCCAGGCCTCACCTGTACAGTGGCTCTGAGGGGCTTTGAACCTGGGATGTTTGCAGTGCACACTTGCATAACGTGTCTTTGTGAATGAATGCACGTGTTTGCCTGGGAAGATAGACAGTCTGTGGTGCTTGACTGGTCAGGAATTCGGCAGAAGTGGAGAAACACACCAGTGCTGTGGGTGCCCTTAGTCACAGTTTGGTCAGATGTAGGAGACCAGTGGGAAAAGGGACACGATTAAACCAAGGAAATAGTTACATTTGGGTAAATTAATTTTGGGGTGCTGGCTGTTTTCTGTGTCCGTCTAGGTGGCTGTAAATGGAAAGCACCTTCTGCTGTATGCCCACAGGATCAGCCTGGAGAAAATAGACACTCTGGGCATTTATGGCAAAGTGAACATTCACTCGGTTGGTTTTAGCTTCAGCTCGGTGAGTGGCCTTCCACTCCTTGGGGCCTTTTTTGATGATTTTTTCTCATGAATTGGTAGGAAAAACCTTTAATTAACACCTCTGTTGAGATGAAAATAATGTAAATATCCTCCTCATTTGACAGTTAGTTTTCGGAAGTGAATTTTTCCAGCTAGTAGGATGTTATTTATCGACCCAGGCTTTATTGTCTCTCTGTACGATTTCAAATCTAGTATGGTCCTGGCAAAACAAACAAATGCCATTTAGCCAGGTAGTGGGTATTTCCTTTCCGAGGGAGTGCGGTGGAGGATTTGTGTGAGTCAGTTCCCAGACATGGAACGTCTGAGTCAGGGGACAGTCACACGCCTCCTGATGACGTCGCGGTTACATGCACCCGTGGTTCCGTAACACTGGAGTACTGTGTTTACAACACTGTACATTTCCTAGTTTGCATTTTGAGCCTCGCCCTCCCGGCAGCCGTGCCTACCTGCTGACTTTCTTGTTGACCATGGGGTCATTCTCTTTCTTTTTTGCCAGTTTGACAGGGAGCAGAGGACCCAGTGTTGAGGGCATCTCTGGATCATCATTTCCAACTGTGTTTTCATATTTAGCACCATTTGTAATTTCTTGATAGGTCAAGTAGATTGTATTTAGAAAAGATGTTCTGATTTATGTTAAAAATTAATCTTTATTGTCTTTTCTTCAGGATTTACAGAGTACCGAACCATCTACTGTGGAACTGACAGCGATGAGTAAAGATAATGTAAATATTCACTCTTTTAATGAACCACCAGTTAAAAAATGTCTTTTGGTTGCCATGTGAGTCAGGTGGCAGGAAGGCTGGTTTTTAAAAAAATTATATTTTTACTATGAGGCTTTGATGGAAGGAATCGTTTAAAAATTGAGGCAGATACTTCTTATGGCGTCTGGCACTTGCTAAGTTTTTGCTGCTGCTTACCCTGTCAGGTTCTGTGACCGCCACTCAGCATTCTTGTATAAAATGATTAATTGGTGAATAGTGCTGGAAAGGAGTATTTGAAGCCTGTGCAGTGGCTCACGTCTATAACCCCAGAGTTCTGGAAGGCTGCGGCAGGCGAGTAGGTTGAGCTCAGGAGTTCAAGACACCTGAGCAAGACCAAGACCCTGTCTCTAAAAATATCTGGGTGCTGTGATGGGCGCCTGTAGTCCCAGCTACTTAGGAGGTGAGGTGAGAGGATCACTTGAGCCCAAGAGTTCAAGGTTGCTGTGAGCTATGACGCCACGGCACTCTACCAAAGGCGGCAAAGTGAGACTCTGTCTCAAAAAAGGAGTATTTATAGACATCGAACATCGGTCAGTACATCAGCAAATGAGCTTCCAAAAGTATCTTCACCCCGTGCCTATGCCCTATGGGAAGAAGCACCTTTTAAAAATTTCCTCTTTGCCGTTACTAACAGAATGTGATGTGAAGCCTACTGACCTCAGCACACGCACACCTCACGGGGAGAACATAAGCCCAGTACTTTGGGGTTACCCTGGAAAGGACAAGTCCAATGTGTTTGGCAGTCACTATGGTGGAGGAGAAAGGATTCAGATGAGCAGGGCTGTCAGGCTCTGTCCTGGATTTGAGTCGCCTTTACAACCCCACACCTGCCTGTCATAAAGCATTGGCTGCCGGACGTCTGTGTCCCCAACAGTCCCCACTCTGTGGACCAGTACTGGCTGCACAGTAGGTTTTTTTTTTTTGAGACAGAGCCTCAAGCTGTCACCCTGGATAGAGTGCTGTGGCATCACAGCTCACAGCAACCTCCAATTCCTGGGCTCAAGCGAGTCTCCTGCCTCTGCCTCCCAAGTAGCTGGGACTGCAGGCACCGCCAGCCGTCATTGTTGTTTGGCGGGTCCGGCCTGGATTCGAACCCGCCAGCTCAGGTGTACGTGGCTGGCGCCTTAACCCGTTGAGCCACAGGCGCCGAGCCACACAGCAGGTTTGAGCCCCGCCTCCTGTCAGAGTCCCCACCGCCTCTATCAGCAGAAAACTTGTTTTCCTTGAAACTGGTAGCTGGGGGCAAAAAGGTTAGGGACTCGGCAGCACCACTGGCTCAGTGAGTAGGGTGCCGCCCCATATACCAAGGGTGGCGGGTTCAAACCCGGCCCCGGCCAAACTGCAACAAAAAAATAGCCTGGCGTCGTGGTGGGCGCCTGTGGTCCCAGCTACTCGGGAGGCTGAGGCAAGAGAATCGCCTAAGCCCAAGAGCTGGAGGTTGCTGCGAGCTGTGACACCACGGCACTCTACCAAGGGTGACAAAGTTAAATGCTGTCTCTAAAAACAAAACAAAAAAATAAGGTCAGGGACTGTTACTGTCACACCCAGGGTGGAGCAGCCAGTTACAGCCCACACGCTGGCCAGGCTCAGCTCAAGCTCAGCCAACAAGATTAAACTGCTTATGTTATAAAATGTAATTCTTCCCTTTCAAACATTCTCATACTTTCTTTCTCTTCCAATGGATGTAAGAGTCCGGTATGCCACAATTTTGAATGTTTTTGTCTGGGTGAAACATTTTGTAAAATTACATAGTAAATGAGCAGTTCAGACCGGGCGGGCAGCTTCGCTCATTCCGTACCTTATTGTAGAACTGTTTCCCCCACAGCCTAGTACTAGAGGAGACTTACTTAAAATCATGCCCAGAACTATCTGCACCAAGAGCAAAGATGCAGCTGTCAGCCAGAGTTTGACTTGCACCAAAATCCTACCTACCAACTGTTTGACAAAGGTTTGAAGAGCCCCAATTCTTCTCAACTCTGTATAAAAATTACGTTATTATTAGCTGTTATGTGTGACCTCTGACCCCACTGAGCCCAGAGCAGCCACTCAGCATTTGTACATGTCCCTGACGGATGCGTGAGTCCACCAGACACAGGCCTCTGAGCCTGGGAGTGTCCTGCTCGGCTTCCCAGCTGGGCTGTTTCCCCTGAGCGGAACACAGCCCTGTGTCAGACCCCAGGACAGCTGGCTTTCCCCGAGGAATGTGAGCCAGGCTCAGCGCTGCTTCAGGGGACACGGCCGGGACCAAGCCAGACTTAGTCTATCCCTTCAGTGGGTTTACAGGGTAGGGTCATGTGAGTTTTCCCATAAGACCCCTTTCTGCAGGCCTCCTCGTCCTGACTGTGGCTTTGTTCCAGACCCTGCCATTCATCGCAAGGTTAAACTCCCCGATGGGCCCTGGACGAACGGTTGTCATTAAAGGAGAAGTGAACACAGCTGCCAAAGGGTCAGTGCGCTTTCTAGTGCTCCTGCTGTGGCCTCACCCCCACCTGCTTGTGAGATAGAAGTGGGGCTAGGGTCGGAATCCTCATTCGTAAGATGATAATATTAAAAAAAAAAAAAGAGGAAGTTACACTGCTGACAACTGGTGGGTGGTGGCGGAGCCAACCTAGGTCCACTGTTATCACCTAGGGTTTTTCTGGCCAGGCAAGAGACCAGTATTTTTGTCCATGAGGCCCACCCCTGCCTGCTGGATCTCCAGGGTAGCCTATGAGGTCAGGCAGCATTTTTTAGGAACCCTCTTGTCATATGACTTTTCTGCTTTAAGAACCTTTTCTAGGGCAGTGCCTGTGGCTCAGTGAGTGGGGCACCGGCCCCATATACCGAGGGTGGCGGGTTCAAGCCCAGCTTCAGCCAAACTGCGACTAAAACTAGCCGGGCCTTGTGGCGGGCACCTGTAGTCCCATCAACTCGGGAGGCTGAGGCAAGAGAATCGCCTAAACCCAGGAGTTGGAGGTTGCTGTGACCTGTGACTCCACAGCACTCTACCGAGGGGGATAAAGTGAGACTCTGTCCCTAAAAAAAAAAGAACCTTTTCTAGAAATGTCCAGACTTCTGAAAGCTGGAAATTAGAGCTTTTTCTAGAAAGTAGCATACTTCCAAGAAGGAACATATGTAAATGATTTAGACAGAAGGCCTGCTTCAGAGGGTCCTAGATTTCTGTAACCGAAAGGAACTATTTGGTTCACTAGTGCTAATAAGCCTTTGATTTCTGCCCAACCAGATCCCGGCCTCAGTGCTGATTTTAAAGTTTTTTTGGGTATTTTTATTTTGCAAGTAACTTAGTACAGTGAATCTGCATTCCCATGTCCACATACATGCATGTGTTTCATTTAGTTACAATCATAAGTCAAGTCTGTTATTAAAATTGCAGAAACTGACACTACTCTCTTCTACTTGGTTAAAGTGTTTTTCTGTTTTATCTCAAAAGGTTTAACGTTGATCTACTAGTAGGAAAATCAAAGGATATTGCTCTACACTTGAACCCACGCCTGAATAGCAAAGCATTCGTAAGAAATTCTTTTCTTCAGGAGTCCTGGGGAGAAGAAGAGAGAAATATTACCTGTTTCCCATTTAGTCCTGGGATGTACTTTGAGGTGAGATGACAGTTTTTGAAAGTAGGACAGGAATAATCATTGTGGGAGCAGAGGTAGAGTAAGTGGGCATTTAAATCAACATGCTGTGTGTTTGCTGTAGATTACCTGTGGGTTCTTGTTTGTTTACTCGGAGATAGTGATTGAATGCCCCTTTTTATAATGTAGGCCATCGATATTATTTGCATTGGGATCATTTGACGTTTGTCATTGATTAATAGGAACCTTTTTTTAAAATCAAACCTGTCTCTTGGTAAGATTAATTGGCATTTTAACAGAAACCTTGTCTCAGGACTGGAGTAACGTGCTTAATCCTAAATAGACACGCAGATGTGGGAACCCTGGAACGGCCTGCCCTGCCCATAGGCGGTTCCAGGTGACAGTCCTTTTTTCCAAGGAGTTAGTCCTGTTAGTCCAGGAAGAATCCGTTAGTCCTAGGAACTAAAAGGCACATAGGCATCCTGAGTCCCCTACCGTGTGACTGTCACGATCACACTTGCCTTTCCCAGCAGATGTTTCTAGGATGCCAGGCGGAGTTGAATCTCCTAGAGACGTGGTTGGCTGGGCTCACTCATTAGCCCATTTAGAGGCATTGATTTAGCTTATTCTTCTAAACTGCCACATCCTCTGGACCATTTGAGCTCACAAAGACTTATCATGCTGTTTGTTAAAAGCATAAACATCAAGGTTGGATGAAAGAGGGTAATTTGACATTAAACAGCACATACCAATCAGTGGGGTCGGGGACTGACCTTTTGTTTTGCACGTCCAGTTGGGCAGCTTAAGAAAACTGCCTCTGTGGCATCAGGATCCCAGTGGGGTCGGGTGTGTGACTGGTTTTTCTTTTTTTTAACTTAAGAATGTTAGGGGCGGGTGGAGCCTGTGGCTCAAAGGAGTTGGGCGCCAGCCCCATATGCCGGAGGTGGTGGGTTCAAACCCAGCCCTGGCCAAAAACTGCAAAAAAAAAAAAAAAGACTGTTAGGGGGTCCATTTTTTTATATATTTGGTTTTTGTGCAGATTGAGTGTGCCCCCTCCTCAGCTAGATTTTCATTTTTGCTTCCTTATGTCCACTTAAGTGTTTATTGATTAGTTCCAATTTGGCATTGGTTACGTGTGTTTGTTTCTCCATTCTTATGATTTTCACTTAAAAGAATGGTTTCTAGGGCGGTGCCTGTGGCTCAAGGAGTAGGGCGCTGGCCCCATAAACTGGGGGTGGTGGTTCAAACCCGCCCCGGCCCAAAACTGCAAAACAAAAAGAATGGTTTCGAGTGCCATCGGATTGTCACAAGAGACGTAGATCGCTGTGTGTGTGTGTTTTGTTTTGTTCTTTTTACAGCTGGGTAGTACTCCAGTACTCCATGGTATATGTATACCACATTTTAGGAATCCATTCATGTATTGTTGAATGGCACTTGAGCTTTGTGATTGTGCATTGTGCTGCTATAAACATTCAAGTGCAAGTGTCCTTTTTATAAAATGACCTTTTTCTCTTTGGGTACATACCCAGCAGTGGGATTGCTGAATCAAATGGTAGGTCTACTTTCAGGACTTCGAGGTTTCTTCAGACAGTTTTCCATAGGGGTCGTACTTGGTTGCAGTCCCACCAACAGTGTAGAGTTCCTTTCTCTCCACATCCACACCAGCATCTGTTGTTTTGGGACATTGTAGTATGAACCATTCTCATTGAATCTCATTGAAGGTAGGTTGATACCTCATTATAGTTGTTTTTTTCTTGGAGACAGAGTCTCGCTTTGTCACCCTCAGTAGAGTGCTGGGGTGTCACAGCTCACAGCAACCTCAAACTCTTGGGCTCAAGTGATTCTTTTGCCTCAGCCTCCTGAGTAGCTGAGGCTACAGGCACATGGCTTTTAGAGCCAAGTTTCACTCTGGCTCAGGCAATCCACCCACCTTGGCCTCCCAGAGTGCTAGGATTACAGGCGTGAGCCAGCTGTGCCTGGCCCTCTCATAGTTTTAATTTGCATTTCCCTAATGATTAGAGATAGTGAACATTTTTTCATCACTTTGTTGGCCATTAGTATATCCTCATTTGAAAAGTTCCCATTCATGTCTTCTGCCACCCTTTAATAGGGTTGTTTGGTTTGTTACTGTTTTGCTTGAGTTCTTTGTAGATTCTGGTTATCAGTATAGCATGCAGATAATTTCTCCAATATGCTTGAATTCCTTATAGATTCTGCTTATCAGTCCTTTAGCAGATGAATAGCATGTAAGTTCCTTTTTTTCCTTTTGAGACAATCTCTCTCTGTCACCTTGGGTAGAGTGCTGTGGCGTCATAGCTCATAGCAATCCCAAACTCTTGGGCTTGAGCAATCCTCTTGCCTCACCCTCCCAAGTAGCTGAGACTATAGGCACCCACGCCACACACCTGACTGGTTTTTTTAGTAGAGATGGGTCTTACTCTTGCTTAGGCTGGGTAGGCAAATATTTTCTCCCATTTTATGGGTCGTTTATTCACTCTTTTGACTTGTCCTTGGTTGTACAGAAGTTTTTTAATTGGATTAGGTCCCATTTATTTATTTATTTCTGTTACTGTTGGGGTCTTCTTCATGAATTCTTTGCCCAAGCCAATATCTGTAAGAGTTTTTCAGACACCTTCTAGAATTCTTATAGTTTCCTGCCTTAGGTTTAAGTCTTTTATCCATCATGAGTTGACTTTTGTGAGTGGTAAGAGGTGCAGATCCTGTTTCAGTCTTTTACATGTGGCTATCCACTGTTCCCAGATTTATTGAATAGGGATTTTTTTCCCCTAGTGCATGTTTTTGTATGTTTTGTCAAGAATCCGATGGGACTCTGAGGCACTCCTTCAAACACAAACAGGAGGTAACTTACAAAGGAAAACTGATCAGACTAATTGTTGACTTCTCCACTGAAACCCAAGCCAGAAGGGAGCAGGGACCATCCTCAGTCCTCTATGACAGAACAATGGCCAGTTCAATGTATGTTACACAAGGCTGTGTCCACCTGGGAGAACCTGGGCTACAATCGGAGAAATAACCATAGAATGGGCCTGTCTGCTGCTTCGTATCAAAAGACAGTGCAGGGGCATCCGAGTGGCCCTCTCAGGATGAGTGGCACCTAGCCTGGTACTCAGAGCTCGGTGTCACAGTGTGAAGTGTAGGTGTACAGGTGACATGAAGGCTAAGGGCTTTTGTCTAGTTGAGTTTTGAGCAAAGGTAGTTCTGAAGGCCTGACACGGAGATGAACCTTACCTGGATCTGCCAGAATTAGAAATTACTCCTGAGACTCCAGATGCTCAGCTGGGAAGAGCTGTGCAGAAACAGACTGAGGCCAGGACGTGCTGAGCTGGGATGGAATCAGGATCTCCAGGTAGTCACGCAATCTTTAGCAAGAACCGTAAGCCTCTGGAATTTCATATTAGTTTTTGATTTATCCAAGATACTTGAGTTTGAGGCAAAAAAGTCAGAGCCCAAGTCCCGTGGTTCCCAGCCTGCTGGTTGGAATCAGAATCTCCATGTGCACGTCAGGATAGCAGCGGTTTGCCTACTTCACTAGAGCCCCTGCATGCCGGTGGGGGCAGGATGGGCCGCAGACCCAGGGGACAGGGTGAGGCTCCAAGCCTGTTAGAGTAACTTCCCTGAGTGGGACGAGTCAGAAGTGCCATGAGGGCCTTAGAAACCACAGAAGGGAGGTTACAGCCTCAGGCCAAGAGACTCTGTTTAAAGCACACCTGAAGTTTACTCTCCGACAGCACTAGTGTACAAAAAAAACTTCTAAACTCGGGAACCACTAACGGTACATTTCCTTTCCTTTCAGATGATAATTTATTGTGATGTTAGGGAATTCAAGGTTGCCATAAATGGAGTACACAGCCTGGAATACAAGCACAGGTTTAAAGAGCTCAGCAGCATCGACATGCTGGAGATTAACGGGGACATCCACTTACTGGAAGTGAGGAGCTGGTAGCTGACGGGACTGCTACAAACCCGAAATACACATGGCTTCTGTGGTACTGGCCTCGTCCTGCGCATCTGTCACTATATGGTTTATCTTGTTAAATGAGCTTGCACAACACACGTCCTGGTGGGTGTTCTCGGTCCTCGCCACGCAGGGTGACTGTGTCTGACACTCTGAACCAGCACACTTGGTCACCCTGCTCTCTCTCGCCCCCCCTTGCCGCCTCTTTTGAAAATCACTCTCAGTAAGTATTTATTAAGCATCTGCTACAACACGTGGACTGAGCACAAATGTTGGGGCTGTGCTGGGAGCTGGGACACACACACCCTGGTGCCAGAAACCAGCATGTGCTGTGTCCCCCGAGTTGGGATGCTTCTGTGATCTTCTGGTTCTCTCCAGGCACCCATGGCCTCACCGGGGGTCCCTCGGGATTACAGTTGTGCAGCTGCTCACCTGTAGAAGGCGCTGCTCCTGCCCCAGCCATTGCTTTCATAACCATGCTGTCACACCCCTCAACTCAGAGGACTCACGCCAGCGTACTCCTGGCAATTCATTTTCTTTGGTGCGATATATACATGTAGCTGTACTAGCACAAGTTTTACCAAATAATTAACAGGACATCTGAACACAGCACATAAATTAAGGCAAAAAACCAAAGCAAAACCAAAAAATAAGTGGTGATGAAATTAACTTGATGTCAAGCTCGAGGCAGCTGATTTCTGTGTATCTGAATTTACAGTGTCTATAGATTCCCACAGAGAGTTTACAGTAAAGACAAGATGCTTTTAATTTATAAGACTTTTGTGGGTAGCACAATAATGTCAAGATTAGAATTAAAGAATTCATGGCCAGGCGCAGTGGCGCACTCTCTGGGAGGCCAACATGGGTGGATTGCTTGAGCTCAGGAGGTCAAGACCAGCCTGAGCAAGAGTGAGACCCATCTCTACTAAAAATAGAAAACACTAGCTGGGCATTGTGGCGGGCGCCTATAGTCCCTGCTACAACTATTCAGGGGGCTGAGGCAAGAGGATCACTTGAGCCCACGAGTTTGAGGAGACCGTAGCTCTGATGCCATGGCACTCTACCCAGGGCAACAGAGTAAGACTATCTTGAAAAAGAAATTAGAGAAGAAAAAAGTAGTATTAAGAAATTCAAAAAATAGGCACTAACCGAACATAACATATACCACTGAGACTCGTGCAGGAGGCAGGGAAGTAACCTAAAATCTGTTGTTCGCACGTCACCACTGCTTGTGGCCACTCTAATGAAGATTAGTCTATTTTCCTTAGTCACTGAGATCTGAGATGGAACATTTGTTACACTGCAGTGATTAAAATCAGACCTGCATCAGCAAGTTAAACCACTGCGTTTCTGTAACTTTGTTATGATTTGAAGGGAGGTAGCAGCTCTGTGTAGGCTCTTTACCAGTCGTATCTTGCCACAGGGAATTTCAAAGGTTTGGGATGGGAGGGATAGAAGCTCCCGAGACAGGTCATTTTATTACTGTAGTCTGGGTAGAATTTTGTCATAGCAGATTTTGCTTAGATATTATTTCTATCCATACGTTAAAAAGAATACTATTATCAATCTTATTTTTTAAAAAGCACGCAGCGTAGAAACTGCTAGCCCTTAATTCTTTTCCAACTTTGTGTTCATTTATCACAGTCTGTCTGTCAACCCTAAAAAACATCTGAGGAGAGGCAGGGGAAGTTATGAGGCAAGAAGTCTCTAGAATCCCTCTCAGTTATTTTTTCTTCATTTAAAAAAAAAAAAAAGAGGCTTGCTGCCCATAGCTCAGTGGTTAGGGCACCAGCCACATGCACCAGGGCTGGTTCAAACCTGGCTAGGGCCTGCTAAACAATAATGATAATTACATCAAAAAATAGCCGGGCGTTGTGGTGGGCACCAGTACTCCCAGCTACTTAGGAGGCTGAGGCAAGAGAATCGCGTAAGCCTCAAGAGTTTGAGTTTGCTGTGAGTTGTGATGCCACTGCTCTCTACCACTCTACCAAGGGCGATGTAGTGAGATTATTGTTTCAACAAACAAACAAACATCAAAGAAGGTGGCTGAGATCTTGGACAATGTGAGGCATTTAGGAAAAATACCCACTCACACCTTTCTCTTAATCTTTAAAGTTCATTTTCATTTATGTTTTACATGGAACTATTAAGACTGATTCTTTGACAAATGTAAAATCTTAAGATTTTTGTTGAGATATTTCTTAAAAAGAAATACGCATTTCTAACAAGCTATATCTCTAACTTGCAAGTTGGCCTTTTGCTTATCACAATTCCACACCAACTCTGTATTAAATTAGAGCACAGTTTTCAAATTCCATGTGGACAGTCTATGGGATAGTTCTTAGATACCATTAAAAAATAAAGGCAGATTGGTTTATTTTTGTTTGAGGCCTCACCAGCTTTCACCATGACACAGTACGAGAGATTAGAGCACTTCAAAGTATTGAAAAAATTCACCTACTTACATTTACTTTCTTTCTTCTATTAGTAATTCTTGGGGTAACCACCAGTGAAATCATGGTCATCTGTAACCCTAGAGGGGCACCTTCATGCTACCTAGTGTTTCTGGGACCAGCCAGGTGTGACTGTTTTACAAGCAGGCTATTGCTGCATTCCAGAACTGCTGCCCTTTATGGGCATGCACAAAGAAATAAAGGCTAAAGCAGCTACTCAAAATGAAAAATAAAAACCCCAAATCACTTTGCAGTCAAAAGTATTCCTGCTGGGCGGCACCTGTGGCTCAGCGAGTAGGGTGCTGGCCCCATATACCGAAAGTGGCGGGTTCAAACCCAGCCTCGGCCAAACTGCAAAAACAGAAAAATAGTCTGGCGTTGTGGTGGGCACCTGTAGTCCCAGCTACTAGGGAGGCTGAGGCAAGAGAATCACCTAAGCCCACGAGTTGGAGGTTGCTATGAGCTGTGTGACGCCACGGCACTCTACCGAGGGCGATAAAGTGAGACTCTGTCTCAAAAAAAAAAAAAATGTATTCCTGCTGAATGCCGATTAACTGTCATTTAGCTGAGGCAGAGTGCTCATCTGAGTGACATCTCCAAAATGGGTACCGTGTACATCAGACAGAAGAGTTAAGGCTTTACAGTCTCCATGAGATGCCAGCTTTGGGTGCTAAAATTAGACACGTCTGTTATTAACCATATCAATCACGTACACTATTAAACAGCAGAGTACACTAAAACACCATGTAACATTTACTTGTTTCGTAACTATACAAAACTGGCAGGAGAGGCTTATGTGGTAGTACAAAGGTGGGAATTTTGTCAAGAAGTGATTACATAAGTCCAGTAGGTGTTAAGGCACCAAAAGTAACATGGCACCAAACAGCCCAAAATAAAAATATGAAAAATAAAATTCAACTCTGAGCAGAGTCTGAAAGCTCAGTTTCAGAAGTAGCTCTGGAGTGGCTCCCCCAGTATAGCTTCCAGTTGTTGAATAGTCTTTTGACACTGATGCTCCACTTCTTCACATTCATCTAAAAGGAAAAACATTAAATGAAAATCCGAGTCAGCCGATCTTCCTGCTTCAGTCATCAGCCCAATTGTAAACGTCTTTATTCTCTGGCAATCATTTAATCACAAGAGCAAAAAAAAAACGAGGCGGAGAACCAGGGAGTGCTCTGCAGTTCTGTGGCGGGGGGGGGGGCGCGCCCCCCCCCGCCCGGCCCCCCCCCCCCGCCCCCCCCCCCGCCCCCCCCCGCCCCC
>CAUYON010213076.1:0-13789 GCA_963573935.1 Arctocebus calabarensis
TGAGACAGAGCCTCAAGCTGTCACCCTGGATAGAGTGCTATGGCATCACAGCTCACAGCAACCTCCAATTCCTGGGCTCAAGTGAGTCTCTTGCCTCTGCCTCCCAAGTAGCTGGGACTACAGGCGCCCACCACAACGCCCGGCCATTTTTTGGTTGCAGCCGTTATTGTTGTTTGGCGGGCCCGGGCTGGATTCGAACCCGCCAGCTCAGGTGTACATGGCTGGCGCCTTAGCCCGTTGAGCCACAGGCATTGAGCCTCCTGTAGATTTTTCATTTGACTTCTTGAATTTATACAGAAATCTGAATCAAAGAATGCTTAGAAAAACTAAAGAATATAATAAGGTGAATCTTTAAGTTAATTTATAAAAACCTAACAAATATTTAATCCTGTGTTATTGTAGGTACTCTTGGTGTAACTATTTAAAATCTCTCATATATCAAGGAAATAAAACTTTGTAAGTGGAAGAGCTTGTTGTCTTCAGCCTCTTCATTTTTTATCCATTAGGACACTGAGGTCCAGAAAAATCACACACACAAAAAAATGATGAAACTCCGGAATTCAACCCTTCTATCTTAGCTCCCAGTCCTCAGCTCTTTAATGTCATATATAGCATTAATGCTTTCTTTGACAAGCTGAGAAAGTAAAGCTTTTAGAAGAAACTTTTAAATGAAATAATTTTTTCTTTGCTCTAGGACCAAAGCCAGCTATTTTTAAAGTTCCTTCTGTGATAGGAACTTTAAAAACCATGATAACCATGATTTTTACATTCATCATATTACTAGGAACAACTTACCTTTTTCAAACCTTCAATCAGGACATGACAGAAATGTCAGCAAAACATAATCAGGACAACTCTGTAAGGATGTCCATAAACTTGAGAGCAATGGTTGGCACATAGAAGAGAGTGGTTAATAAATGATTGGTAAATAAATTAAAATTTTTAAGGCATACTTTGAAATTTGTATACTCTGCCAAATTATCAGAAAAGTTTGGGTATTTTTTCTTTGTTTTATGAATTGTTTATACTTGTGAAAGAGAAATTTTGTTTTCATAGAGGAGTCAAAATTCTTAGTAAGTTTTAGTGCAGAAAATAATTTAGGTAAAATTATATTGTGTCTTTGACATTGTAAGCAAAATGATTCCTATTCAGAATTTCTCAGTGTTGATAGTTGTCCATTCTTAGTTCACAATCAGAAATTTGTGAATTTGTAATTGTAATGACTAAAAATGCATTACTTAATTTAGTCAGTGTTTAATACTCAGGTACTTTCTCAGTGCTCACATGTGAGGTTTTTCTGTTTAGCACATGAAAATTAGCTATTTAAGGCCAGACATGGAAGCTCACACCTATAATCCTAGCACTCTGGGAGACCAAGGCAGGAGGATCGCTTTAGCTTAGGAGTTCAAGACCAGCCTGAGCAAGAATAAGACCCCATCTCTACTAAAGGTTGAAAAACTAGCCAGGCCTTGTGGGGCAAGCACCTATAACATCAGCCGCTTGGGAGACTGAGGCAGGAGGATCACTTGAGTATAGGAGTTTGGAGTTGCTGTATGCTAAGCTGATGCCGTGGTACTTTAGCCAGGGATGACAGAGTGAGAATGTCTTAAAAAAATAAAAAATTAGCTATTTATAAATCTATGTGCTACAGAGATTTGGAAGAAAGAGAATTTTCTTTAGTACTGAAGGCTTAAATACAAATCAAGGAGAGACTCTTATATATTGATTGCTATGGAGAATGACACCTAGCTATCTAAAGAGATCTCTGATTTTTCTTCCTAAAAAGTTGTCCTTATTTGTCTTTTTTGCCTTTTATAGTGAACATCAAAAGTTGGAAGAAAACATAGAAAATATAAAAAGAAATCTCAGTTTGGCATTAGGACGACAGAAGGGTTATGAGGAAGAAATTATTCATTTTAAGAGAGAACTTCGAGAACCTCAATTTCGTGATGCTGAGGAAAAGTATAGAGAAATGATGATTGTTATGAGAACAACAGAGCTTGTGAACAAGGATCTGGACATTTATTATAAGACCCTTGACCAGTAAGTATTATGTAGGAGATTTTGTTACCATTCCAATATCAACTAGCATATATAAGTCATCTTTCGTCCTGTTTTTTCTTTTCAACTATGGTATTTAGTATATAGCATAGACTGGAAAAATAAATGCATGTATACACACATGTGCTAACTTAAATTATGAAATTAAATTTCAACCAAGTGATATCCACTGTTTTTTTAGTGAAAACATGAAACATTTAAAAAATAGGCTATATGTAATTGTTAAAGGCCTCAATAAATTCTGAATACTCAATATAATAGATAATATTCTTTGACTATAATGAAATAAAATTAACATTTAATAACAAAAGAATAGCCTAAATTTCTAAATAAACTAACCACTACTAAATTACTTTTGGGTTAAAAAGGAAACCAGAAAGAATAATAAGAAATACCTGAGGGGAGGGGGGAATGACAAATAGTAATTAGGAAAAATTTGTGGCTCACAGATAAACCAGTATTTAGATATAAACTTTTAACTTTATATACATTTATAAGGAGACTGGAACTGTTAAATACTTAGCTTCCTTACTTTTTGTCCCAAGAAAATAGAAAAGCAACAAATCAAAACCCAGAGAATTTAAAAGAATGGTGGTCAGACCCAGTGACTCGTGCCTATAATCCTAGCACTTTGGGAGGCTGAGGCAGGAGAATGGTTTGAGACCAGCTTGAGCAACGGTGAGACAAAAAAATGTCTCTGTCTCTTGCCACTGTCTCAATTAGCTGGGTATCATGGCAGGAGCCTGTGGTCCCAGCTACTCAAAAGGCTAGAGATAAGAGAATCACTTGAGCTCAAAAATTTGAGGTTGCGATGAGCTATGATAACACCATTGCACTTTAGCCTGGGTAACAAAGTGAGACCCTGTCTCAAAAAAAAAGGATAGTGAAAAATACAGATCAAAAACATAAATCAAGAAAATATAGATATTTTCAAAAACCAATAATAAAACTAAAAGCTGGGTCTTTAAAAAGATTGATTAGCTAGATCTCCTTAATGAGACTTACCAACAGGAAAAAAAGAGGGAAAATACATAAATAAAATATAGAACTAAAAAAAATTACTGATATCAAATAATTAATTTAAAAATAATGATGGAGCATATGAATAACTCTGGCATTTAATTTGAAAACCTAGATGCAATAGATAAATTCCTAGATATAATTCCAAAATTGTCTTAAGGAATAGAAAACTTGAGCAGGTCAGTAAGTATTAATAAAACTAAAGTGCCTCCAAAATTTCAACCCAGTCATGGGTCCTACTTTCTTTTTTCCCAGGAAACAGCATCTCCATCCCTGAGTGGAAGTGATGGTGCTGTCATCCTGGCAGAGAGATGGGCATGTGCAGTGCCCTATCCTTCTGCATATTTTGATCAGTCCAAGGATGCACAGTTGTGCCTGGCATCCTTTGGAGGACTGATATGAACACTGAGAGAGTTTCTCACCTTCTGATAAAAAATAATCAGGTAGAACCAAAGAACCTGGAGCTACCAGGGCCACATTTGTCCCCCCTGCGACAGAAAAGTAGGAAAGCAGAGCTAGGAAAAGAATCAAAAAATGAATAGAGAGATCTGGTGACCTATTTGGGACCCATAGATCCCACCATGCCTGAAATCTTCTCCATGTTTTAGAACTCTTATTCCTGAGACCCAATAAATATTCCATTTTGCTTAAAAAAAAAGTTGTGAAATTAAGTGATAAAGCATATTAATATTAAGGCGTGTTCATGATACCAACTCCCCCTTGGCCAATCTGAGAACTCTTTCATTATCATTAATGGGCATCTACTTAGATGCTCTTCCCTTATCCCAACCTTCTGTCATCCCTATTCCCTATAATCAGTGATAAATATTTTGCTTCTTCTGCTTTTTAAAAAACATTTTATATGTATATTGTTTTGTGAGCTCGTTAGAAATAGTATCATATTCTGGGTACCCTTCTAGGATTTGCTTTTTTGTTGCATTCGATTTTTACATATTCATGTTGCTTATAGTTGTAGTTCATTCATTTTTACTTACGTGCAGAAGTCTACTATGGGAATACACTACAGGGTATCCATTCTCCCATAGTTGGACATCTGGGGGGGTTTTCCAGGTCTTTACTAATATAAACCTTGCTGCTATATAAATGGTTATAATATGTATTTGTGGGAATGGGTTTCAGCGTATGCTCAATTTTATAAAATAATATTGTTTTCCAAATATGGTTCTAATTTATACCACTAGCAATATATAAGATTTTTTTAAATGCATCCTCTGACATTGGTTTTGTAAAATTCTTAATTTTTGCCAACCTAATGGTTTTTAAATGATAAATTATCATGGTCTTCATTTGCAGTCCCCTTATTTCTAATGATTGTGAACATCTTTTTGTGTTTATAATCATGCTTCCTCATCTATGAAATACTTGGGTTTTTTTACCCATTTTTTAGGTATTGGTCTTTTTTGTTTATAGGTGTTCTTTATCTCTTCTGCAGTTTAATTATTTTTTTAGGTATATGTATTACAAATATCTTTTCAAGCTTTATGCTTATTTTTTTCTTTTTAAAGACAGAGTCTCACTCTGTTGCCTGACTAGAATACAGTGGAGTCATCATGGCTTACAGCAACCTCAAACTCCTGGGCTCAAGTGATCCTCCTGCTTTAGCCTTCTTAGTAGCTGGGACTGCAGGTGCCCACCACAATGCTCAGCTCATTTTTCAATTTTTTGTAAAGATTGGGTCTCAGTTTTGTCTTGAACTCCTGTACTCAAGCAGTTCTTCTGCCTCAGCCTCCCAAAGTGCTAGGATTACAGGTGTGAGCCACTGTGCCCAGCCTTTATCTTTTTACTTAGTGGCTATTGATGATAGTTGACTTTAAGGTAGTTGTGCTACCTGTGAGTGATAGTCCTCATTCCTTGTTATTTGGAGACAAAGAATTGAAACCAAATACCAAAACAGTCGAGCAAGGTGAAAGTTTATTAAGCAAATTTATCTCCCCTGGGAAGATGTGCAACCATACCAGTACCTAGTCTACTCTTCAAAGCAATCTTGGAACTCTTTCTGGAATAGCCATCAAAGCTGTCATCTTACAGCACACAAAAACACACAGCAACAATAACAAATGCCACACATCAATATGAACACAACTGTGAGATACTAATGTATTAAAGTTATGAAACCTTACCAAGTACCTAGTGCTGCCAACATAAGCACCCAGTGGCAGGTTTGTGAACTTAATTGTGAGACCTTGTACAACAACAGCTATGATGATCATTCCAGAAAATGAGTTCCAAAATCGCTTTGAAGTATAGTCTGGTGTCGGTGTAGGTGTATAGCTCCCCAAGGGGAGTACTTGGAAGGTTACCATAGTGATATTCAGCAGTGAGGTATATAACACTTTTTCTAAGATGAATTCAAAAACTTGTCAGACCTTACAAGTACATCAACTTCAAACTCCTGGTTAATAAGAAGTGCCATTAACTTGTCACAATTGAATGTGGACAGATTCTTTACCCAGTGCTGCCCTAAGTCATCAATGCATTCAAACCATACATGGCCAGTAATTCAATATAATCCTTCAAGTCATGAGAATTTAGACCAAATTGGTGAAGAGAAGGAAGATAGTGAACACCAGGGTAAAATGGCAAAGCTGCTTGGAAAGCAATCTAAGCAATTTTGGATCGCCTAGATTAGAGTTTAGAGTTTCAGAATTTTGATTTGCTCCAGGTAACAGGAAGAAGAGGCTATGCCAAAAGTACTATTGGTTTGAATTTAAAAAAAAAAAAAAAAAAAAAAAAAAAACAGATGGTATTTAGGCAGTGAAACTTGTGAAAAAAAGAACTTGTCAATGATGGTGAGGATATTGATTGGGTACAGACAGAGAAGCATGAGTTTGAGTAGGCATCCAATTATTCTTTTCTTGTTGGGCTGCATTCCTGCTTTCAGACAGAAAGCAGATTGTTTTTTGTTACAGAGTATATATAAATGGAATTTTTTTTTTTTTTTTTTTTTTAGAGACAGTCTCACTTTGTCACCCTCGGTAAAGGGCCATGGCTTCACAGCTCACAGCAACCTCCAGCGACACTTGGGCTTAGGCAATTCTCCTGTCTCAGCCTCCTGAGTAGCTGGGACTACAGGCGCCCACCACAACACCTGGCTATTTTTCTTTTCACTGAGGCCAGGTTTGAACTTGCCACCTTCAGTATATGGGGCCAGTGCCCTACTCGATGAGGCACAGGTGCCGCCCGCATAGTATAGACAATGTTTTAACAATGTTAATTATTCCCAGGCAAAAGCATGGTATGCTTTTTCATGTGTTAATGTCTTTAACTATTTTTTTCCTTAGGATTTTATAATTCTTCTTAGTAGAGTTCCTTGACCACTTTTGTTAGATGTGTTTCCAGCTATTTAATTTTCTTTTTTTTTCTTTGAGACAGAGCCTCAAGCTGTCACCCTGGATATAGTGCTGTGGCATCACAGCTCACAGCAACCTTCAATTCCTGGGCTCAAGCAAGTCTCTTGCCTCCGCCTCCCAAGTAGCTGGGACTACAGGCACCCGCCACAATGCCCGGACATTTTTTGGTTGCAGCCGACATTGTTGTTTGGCGGGCCCGGGCTGGATTTGAACTGGCCGCTCAGGTGTACGTGGCTGGTGCCTTAGCCCTTTGAGCCGCAGGCACCAAGCCGCAGCTATTTAATTTTCTTTGAAGTTACTGTGAAGAGAATCGTATATTTGATTAGCTTCTCAAGTTGGCTGTTTCTGGCATATACAATGGCTACTGATTTGTGGACGTTGATTTTATACCCTAAGATGTTTTGATCACTTTCAGGAGTCTTGTGGTTGAGTCTCTGGAATTTTCTAAGCATAAGATCATATTATCAGCAAAGATCAAGTGTTTGACCTTCTCTGTCCCCATTTGGATGTTCTCCTGCCTGATTACATTAGCTAGAACTTCCAGCATGATATTGAATAGTAGTGGCGATAGAGGACATCCTTGTCTGATTCCAGTTTTCAGTGGAAAAGGTTTCAGCTTTACTCTACTCTGTATGATATTAGCTATGGGTTGGTCATAGTTGGCTTCAATCAGTTTAAGAAAAATGCCATCTATGCCTATATTCTTAAGTGTTCTTGTTAGAAAAGGATGCTGAATTTTATCAAATGCTTTTTCTTCATTAATTGAGAGGATCATATGGTCTTTGTTTTTGCTCTTATTAATATGGTGAATTACATGTGTGGATTTGCATATATTAAACCAGCCTTTCACCCTTGGAATGAAGCCTATTAGGTAGTGGGGTATAATTTTTTTTTTATTGTATAGCTGTAATCTATTGGCTAAGATTTTATTGAATATTTTTGCATCAAGGGGCAGCACCTGTGGCTCAAAGGAGTAGGACGCTGGCCCCATATGCTGGAGGTGGTGGGTTCATACCCATCCCAGGCCAAAAACTGCCAAAAAAAAATTTTTTTTTTGCATCAATATTCACTAGTGAAACTGGTTTATAGTTCTTTTTAGTTGAATCCTTTCCCAGTTTTGGCATCAAGGTGATGTTTGCTTCATAGAAAGGATTAGGGAAGTTTCCTTCCTTCTCAATGTTTTGGACTAGGTTCTGAAGAATAGGTACAAGCTCATCTTTGAAAATTTGATAGAATTCTGGTGTGAAGCCATCTGGTACAGGAGTTTTATTGTTGAAATCTTTTTTATTGTTTCTTTGATCTCAGTGCATGATATTGGTCTGTTCAAGAGATCTATTTCTTCCTGTTCCTTAGGGAGATGGTAAGATTCCAGGTATTTTTCCATTTCCTTCACATTGTTGAATTTCTGGGTGTAGAGTATCTTATACTAGTCAGAGATAATCTCTTGTACCTCAGTGGTATCTATTGTTATTTCCCCTTTTTCTTCTCTGATTGAGGTTTTTAGAGATTTTACTTTTCTGTTACTAGTTAATCTGCGAAAGGTTTATCTATTTTATTTATTTTCTTCAAAGAACCAGCTTTTTGTTTCATTGGTTTTCTGAATGATTCTTTTGTTTTTAATTTCATTTATTTATGATTTAATTTTGGTTATTCTTTTGCTGGCTTTGGGATTGGTTTGCTCTTTCTGTTCCAGTTTCTTGAGCTGTTTCATTAGATTGGTGATGTGCTTTCTTTCTGTTTTTTGGATGTAGGCATCAAATGTGACAAATTACCCTCTTAGAACTGTTTTTGTAGTATACCACAGGTTTTGGTAACTTATAGCTTCATTGTTGTTATGTTTAAAGAATTTAATAATTTATTTCTTTTATCTCTTCCTTGACCCAATTGCCATTCAACATAAAGTTTTTAATTTCCATGCCTATGTGTGGGGATAAAAAATTCTGTTCAGGTTGAGCTCTACTTTTATTGCCTTGTGGTCTTAGAAGATACAGGTATAATTTTAATTCTTTTAATTTTGTTAAGGCTTGATTTGTGACCTTAGATATGATTTATTTTGGAGTATGTTCCTTTGGGTGATGAGAAGAATTTATATTCCTTAGCTTTGAGATGGTGTGTTCTGTATATGTCTATTAAGCCCATTTGTTCTAGGGTTGAATTTAAGTTTCTTGTATCTTTGTTTAGTTTCTATTAGATGATCTGTCCAGTTCTGTCAGAGGATTGTTAACATCCTCAGCTATTATGGTATTAGAGGATATAATCTTGCTGAGACCAATCAATGTCTATTTAGTAAACGTGACAGCATTTAAGTTGAGTGCATAAATATTTAGAATAGAAATGTTCTTTTGATGTAGTATGAAATATGAAGTGACTGTCTTTGTCTTTCTTAATTTTAGCTGCTTTAAAAGATTATGACCCCTTCTTTCTTCTTGTTTCCATTTGCCAGAAACATTGTTTTCCAACCATTTACCCTTAGTCTTATTTCGCTTTTCAAGGTTAGTTGTGTTTACTGGAGACAGCATATGGATAACTTGTACTTTTTCATCCAATCAGCCAGCCTGAGCTTCTTCATTGGGGAATTCAAAGTATTAATATTTATTGAGAGAATTGATAAGTGTGATGGAGTTCTATTCATTTAATTTAATGAAGGTCTGTTGCTTTGTTTTATCTTTAGCAGCATTGTAGAAACTAGGTTTCATCTTTTAGTTTGTGATTGTTTATTTATGGACTACCAAGTCCATTGTGATGGTTAGTGTGTAGAATATGCCTAAGAATTTCCTGTAGTTCTTATGGTGAATTTCCCCAATATTTGCATATCAGTGAAAGATTTGATTTCTCCATCAATTCTGAAGCTTAGTTTAGCAGAATACAGAATTCTGGGTTGAGAACTGTTTTGTTTAAGACGGTTAAGGAGGCCAGGTGTGGTGGCTCATGCCTGTAATCCTAGTACTCTGGAAGGCTGTGGTGGGTGAATTGCTTGAGATCATGAGTTTGAGACCAGCCTGAGTCAGAGTGAGACCTTGTCTCTAAAAATTGTTGGACATTGTAGTGGGCACCTGCAGTGTCAGCTATGTGGGAGGATAAGGAAGTGAATTGCTTAAGCCCAAGAGTTTGAGGTTGTTGGGAGCTGGGACACCACAGCACTCTCCTAAGGGTAACAATGTGACACTCTACCTCAAAGTACAAAGAAAAGGTTAATAACAGATGACCATTCTCTTCTGGTTTGGAAAGTTTCGGCTCAAAAGTCTGATATCAGCCTGATGGATCTGCCCCTGTAGGTCAATTGGTGTTTACTCTTGGCTGCTTGCAAATTTTTGCTTTCATCTTGACTTTAGACAGATTCATTACAATGTGTCTTGGAGATGTTCTATTTGTATTAAGATGACCCATAGTTCAATATCCTTCTAAAAGGAGTGTTTCAGAATCTTTAGTTAAACTTGGGAAGTTTTCATTTATCCTCTAGTAGCCTTTCCGTTCCTCTGGGACATTTTTCTCCCCCTTCAGGAGTACCTACAATTCATATATTTGAATGCTTTGTGAATTCTCATAGTTCTCTGAGTGAGTATCTCATTTCTTTCTCTTCTCTTCTGCCTCTTTAACTGCCTGGGTTAGCTCAAGAGCTTTATCCTCTCACTCTGAGATTCTTTGTTCTTCACATGCTAATCTGTTATTAATAGTTTTTATTGCATCTTTTATTTTTATTTTTTTGAGACAGAGCCTCAAACTTTTGCCCTGGGAAGAGTGCCATGGCATCACAGTTCGCAGCAACTTCCAACTTCTGGGTTCAAGAGATTCTCCTGCCTCCACCTCCCAAGTAACTGGGACTACAGGCACCCACCACAATGCCTGACTATTTTTTGTTGCAGCTGCCATTGTTTGGTGGCCTAGGCTGGATTCAAACCTGCCAGCTCAGGTTTATGTGGCTGGTGCCTTAGCTGATTGAGCCACAGGTGCCGAGCTGATTGCATCTTTTAGTTACATGATTGCCTCCTTTAAATCCTTAACTTCCACCATATCCATTCTTTTTTCTTCATATCTTTCATCCATTTTTTTGCTTCTGTTTTTCTACTTTCTCATCAATTCCATTTATTGTCTTTGCCAGCCATATTTTAAATTCCTTTTCTGTCATTTCCATTAACTCTTAATAGGTGGAATTCTCTGCCATAGCTACCTCATGATCCCTTGGGGGGTTGCTCTATTCTGGTTTTTCATGTTGCCTGAGTTTTTCTGATAGTTGCTCCTCATGTGTGTTTTCTTATTCTTCTTTTCCTTCCCCTACTTATTCCTTCTCACTACCTCATTTACTTTAAATTACCTTGTCTCAGGGCTTAGGTGTTGAAGTGCCCTTTTGTTATAAGGCCAAAACAATGAAAAGGGTAAAGAGTGAGAATGGGGAAATAAAAGAAGAGGATAAAGAGAACAAAAAACAAGGTGGAGTGGGAAGGAAATAAATGAAGAAAAGGAGAAAAAAAGGATGGTAGAAGAGAAAGAGAGCAACAGGAGTAATGGTGGTGTTCAGTGAGGTGCTTTAACCATACCCATAGCTCTAGGACTCTGGTGGGCAGGGCTGGGTGGGTCCCTCAAATTCAGGATCTCCTTACCAACCTGGGCAAAAGCATGCCCCCACCTTTGTCACATATAGAAAGAAATCAGCAGTATGTTCACCATCGGCACCCACTGCTACCTTTTCCAAAGGCCAAAGGCAGAAGGACACCCAAGACTTTGAGCTTGTGGCCTCCCTAAACTAGACCAATGCCATGACTTCCCCAGCCAGACTAATGCTGTGACTTCCCTAGCCCTTAGAGATGAGAAAAAAAGAAAAAATATAATAATAATAGATACAAAATTAAAAATATAGTTATATAAGGTACTGAGGAGAAAGGAGAATAAAGGGATATCTTAGCTATTGTATGAGAAATTTATCAGGGAAAGATGAGAAAGATAGAAAAGTCTCTACCAAAAGAGAGAATAAGGAGAGAAATAAAGAAGAAAGAAAAATAAAAGGGGCTGAAAAACCATAACAAAAATTGAGTAGTCCTTGCTATTGAAAAAAGTAAAAATGAAAATATAAGGCCAGTTGCAGTGGCTCAGGCCTGTAATTATAGCACTCTGGGATGCTGAGGTGGGTGGATCCCTTGAGCTCATCAGTTTGAGACCAGCCTGAGGAAGGGCAAGACCCTATCTCTAAAACATTACTGGGCATTGTGGTCCCAGCTACTCGAGAGAATCCCTCAAGCCTAAGAGTTTGAGGTTGATATGAGCTATGAGGCCAAGGCACTCTACTGAGGGTGACAAAGTGAGACTCTGTCTCAAAATAAGTAAATAAATAATAAAAATGAAAAATAAACATACAACCAAAGAAAAACTAAGCAAACAACAGCAACAAACAAAAAAAGAAAAAGAAAAAAACTAAGGAATAAAATAGAAAAAAGAGGCAAAAAATGTAAAACAGTGTGTGTGTGTGTGTGTGTGTATTGCAGTATATTGCCTGGACACCAGGTGGTGCTGTGGTGTTGTTAAGTGGTGGAAATAATCCACAGAATTTACTGTACATGATGGGTCAGAAGCCACTGGCTAGCTTGCAAAGGATAGGAAGTCTTGTCTTCCTGACCTTTTTCCCTTCAATCTGGGCCTGATGCTTCATCAGCATTTAGTCCTGGTAGCAGTGGGGTCACAAATCTCTCACCAGACTCCCCTGGAGGCCCATCAGACAATGTCCCCTACAAAAAAGCAGCCCTCCCAGGGATGTGGGGGCCATTCAGCTCACCCCAAGCATGGCCAGTCAAGCTCAGTGAACGCTCCAGAGCCCTCCATGCACTAGGACCCTGTGGAATGATTCTCCTGCACAAGCAGTCTTCCCACAATGGCATTACCCCACCAGCAACCAAGCTGATGGGAGAATCACCCCATGCAGCATTCAACCCTAGTGGCCAGATGCTGTTTGTGTTGCTGCTCCAGTGAGCAGCCTAGTCCAATATCAAAATAGTGTAGGACAACCCTTTCCCTTCCCTAGATGTGGAGGATAGCTGGCCTCTGCCTGTATCAAGCACCTGCCTTCTGTGTAAATTTTCCTTAGCTCTAGACCTCCTCATTCGGTCCTGAAGTCTCCTGCTGCTTCACTGTGCCCTCAGAGTAATGTTTCTTTGCAGATTCCCATAGCCAGAGGTGGCTGAAGACCACTCTCCCACACCCCTTCTCACCACAAGTAGTCAACAAGGAGATGTCTTTATTCCACCATTTTGCTAGACCCCCTGACTCATGCTCTTTTAAACTCAATATCCCTTTCTGTCCTAATTTCAGTAATTTCTTGGTGAAGTTTTTGGACTCCTTTTTGTATTTATTTTCCATCTTATACTCAATTCCATTCCCCTTATTTGTCATTTATATTCCTTTTTTTATTTATGTCATTTCAACAATTTCTCTATGGATAATATTTTCAACTCTATTTCCCTCAAAATCTCTTGGAAGGGTTGATCTGCTCTTCTGTGCTGTTTTTTTCATGTTGCCTGGGTTCTTCTGCTGGTGCCTCCCCATGTGAATTTTCAGTTTATTTACACATTTACTGTACTTTTTTGTTTTGTTTATTTGTTTGTTTGCTTTTGATAGTGTCACTCTGTGCCCTGGGTAGAGTGCTGTGGTGTTATAGCTCACAGCAACCTCAAACTGTTAGGGTCAAGCAATCATCTTGCCTCAGTCTCCAATGCCGGGCTAGTTTTTAAAGATGGGGTCTTGCTCTTTCTCAGACTGATCTCAAACTCTTGAGCTCAAGCAATCCACCCGCCTCGATGTCCCAGAGTGGTAGGATTAGAGACCTGAGTCATACCACCTGGCCAATAAAATGAGCACTGTGCATTTTTAAAATTGATAATTAGCTTAGATATCTAATACATTTTTCCTGGAGAAATGGCTGTTCTTTTCTTTTTGTGTGTTTGGCTTAGGGATTTTCTTTCTTTCATTTTATGAATTTCAGAATAATATGAGGGTAAAAGTGATTAGGCAGACAATGTAAGGATATACAACACAACCACCCCCAAACCCTGGGTGAAGAGCTCAACTACAATGTGAATTTTGGCACTTCTTTTAGTTAGTTAGTTAGTTAGTTTATTTATTTATTTCTGAGACAGATTCTCACTCTGTCACCTTAGGTAAAGTGCCTTGGCCTCATCATTGCTCACAGCAACTTCAAACTCTTGGGCTTAGGAGGATGGGCGGAGGGAGAGTAATTGGTGGGTCCACACTTATGGTGCATCTTAGAAGGGTACGGGTGAAACTTACTAAATGTAGACTATAAATATCTGTACACAATAACTAAGAAAATGCTGGGCAGCACCTATGCCTCA